>JAADWV010000065.1:0-87958 GCA_023336295.1 Pythium folliculosum | reverse complement strand
GATGCGTCCGTCGTTTTCGGAGTCGTGTCCGAAGGCGGTGTTGGAGCTGGCGGATCTGTGTTTGCAGGTGGAGCCTGCGAACCGTCCAACGGCGGCGGAGGTGGCGTACAAGCTGCAGCAGATCGTGGCGTTCATGAACCCGGCGAGCAGCAGCAGCACTACAGGCGGCTACTAGCACGTAGAACTGGCGCGTGCGTAAGCGTAGTGTACCCAGGTAAATCCAAAGGACTTGCGTTGCTTGGCGCCAGAGGTCAGCGTCCAGGCGACTCACGTGTCGTAGTGCCGTGACCGAGTCCTCCTGGTGGTGGCTTCAACCGTGCAGCGTCCGACAGGACTCAGGCGCTGAACGCAGAGCGCCTGCCCGCCCTCATCAGGAACTTGTTGCCTGATGTGATGATCTCCATCCAAACAAATACAAAGTCCAGTACTGGTGGGAGAAACGATGGAAGATAACCGAGAACACGAAACCGTGGGTGGGTGCCAAAACGGGAAAACGGACACCCTCTTGCGTGTTTGCTAGTTCTGGAAGTGACGGTGAGTGACTAAAAAACTGATTTGACCGGCGATGTGGGCAGTAAAAGCACCCCTTCCAGCTGACGAGCTCACTGGACACATGGAGGCACGCGAGGAGGAGCGTAACATGCTGGTACCAACGTTTCAGTCGCTCGCTCCATGTCGGCGACGCCGACGCTTCAGTCGGGATCTGCGCAATACCCACACGCGACCACTTGGTCTTAGTACACAGCCATGACGGCGCGGAATCGAGATCGGCGCTGCGGGCGGCGGCACCGCGGGATGAGGAGCATGGCAGTTCTGTTCGTTGCGCTCCTGGCGGTGATGCGACCTGTGGCGGCGCAGCAGGGCGGAGGAGGAGGGCGTCCGCCTCCCCCTCCGCCGGGGGGCTCGGGCTCGGGTGAACCGTTTGTGCACCCGCTCGTGCGCGATCTCCAGGGCTACGTGAAGGAGGGCGAAGGCATGCTGCTCGTCATGGGCAACCCGGCCGACTCGCCGCCGCCGCCCCCGCCGCCCGGAGGTAGAGACGCCGGCCCTCCGCCGCTCGTGTGCGAGGGTCTGCCGGCGCTCGTGACGCGGTCGGCGGTCAGCAACGGCGCGTGCTTCGGCCCGAACGTGACCACGAGCCTCTCGTGCTCGTGCATCTCCGACTTGGGGAGCGTCGACGAGTGGAAGTTCCGCGTGACGGCGCCCGCGGGCGTGGGAGACGCGTCGACGCCGGCGCCACCGACATTGCAGTCGACGGCCGTGCTGGGTATCAGCTCGATCCTGGTTTTCATGCTCCCCAGCACGTTGGCTTCATTGTGAGTGCTGGGTGTTGCGAGTCTCACGTCGTGGTCGGAGTTTGACGTTGTGATGTTTTTCTTTTCTTTTTTCATTTTTAGCTCGCTGGTCGCGGAGACGACGCAGCCGCTGCCATTGAAGATCCAGATCATGCCCGGGCCAGGGGCGCAGGGCACCACGTCGCCGTGGTTCGTGCGCGTGCCGTTCACCAACAAGCTCGAGACGCTGTACGTAGCTGCATATATGGACTGCTGCCCACCAACGAAGAGGACGAATCTTGCCTCATTCTGTGGCCTGTCTGTAGAGAAATCGCCAACATTGATTTTGGCGGGGTGCAGCTCAAGCAAGGGTTCCTGCCCACGGCTGTCCAGAGCTTGTAAGGTCTACCTGCTCCCACACCCGTGGCTCTGCGCCCCAGCTAATTGGACCTATCTATCTTCGTCGCCTCACCACAGGTCATTGCGCAATTGCAAACTTGCGCGGCTCCAAGACGCCTTTCTTGCCGAGTTCTCGGAGCTCAGGACACTGTACGTGGAAGTTGCAACTGGGATGCTGCCTTGGAGTTGGCCATTGACTGGATTTGTGTGTGCACGTGTGTTTGTCCGATTAGGGATCTCTCGCTGAACACTCTGAGCGGGGTGTACGAGGACGTGACAGCGGCCTCGCCCGCACGGAGTCCACTGGCATCACTGTAAGCTTACGGCCCCCCGGGGATTCATTTCATCTGGAAAGAGCGTTCCCTCACAGGTGTGCGTTGTGTACACCCACAGAAACCTCTCCGGGAACGCCTTCACTGAGTTACCGACACCTCTGCTCTCGTTCAAGCGGCTGAAAGAGCTGTACGTTGGAATTGTCGTGTTATACTGCTGAATCCGTCAAGGGCTGACAGAATGAGGTCGTATGCAACTGTAGTGATTTGAGTGGAAATCCGATTGCCAACTACTCGATCGATAACGGGACAGCCGACGCGTTGGCTGCGCTCACGGTGTTCAAGCTCTCCGCACCATCCCCCACAGCAATGTGCGACGCGGGCACATGGCGCCAAATCCAGGATGCGCGTGTGTGCGTTCCGGTTGGTCCTCTGGCTGGCCAAGTCAGTACGTGGCCGACGGCTCAAATGGTTCGAGGCAATGGTATGGGATGCTCACTGCTCGATATGATTGGTCCTCCTCGTAGCCGCCCCAGAAGAAAAGCAGGTCACTCACAGCTATCTGATCTATATCGTCATCGCCGGATCAATCGTGATTGCCGCGATCATTGCCGTCTTCATTTGGAAAAGATTCTCGTGGGGCCGCAAGATCACAACCAACAAGGCGGCATTGGAGTCGCTGTTTGAGTCGACCATCCCATTCGATGAGAGCCAACCCACGGTGAACGCCAGCCTCGTAAACGACCCCATCATCATCACCAATCGCATCCCGTACAACGACCTTCGAGTCGCCAACTGCATCAGCAAAGGCGGCTTCGGTCTCGTCTACAGCGGTGTCTACAACCGTCGACGTGTAGCAATCAAGAAGATCCGACCGGACCGTGCCGGCGACGTCAAGATGATCGAGGCGTTCTTGAGGGAGATCTGCATGATGGCGACACTCCATCACCCGCACATCGTGGAGTTTGTGGGTGTGTCGTGGGACACATTACGGAACCTATGCGCCGTGACCGAGTTCATGGAACGTGGCGACCTGCGGGAAGTCCTCCAGGCCTTCAAGCTGCGAAACACGCCACTCACGTGGGACAGCTACAAGGCGAGCATCTCGCTCCACATTGCTGACGCGCTGACGTACTTGCACTCTTTGAGTCCGAAGGTGATCCACCGCGATCTCAAGTCGAAGAACGTGCTGCTCAACGGCGAGATGGAGGCGAAGCTGAGCGACTTTGGCATCTCGCGCGAGCGCCACATCGACGAGACGCACATGACGGCGGGTATCGGGACATCTTTCTGGATCGCGCCGGAGGTGTTGTTGGGCAAGGACTACGACGAGCGTGCGGACATTTTCTCGTTTGGCGTGGTGCTGTCGGAGATCGACACGGACGACTATCCGTACTGGAATGCCGCCAACCCGAACGCCGGCGGCGAGATGCAGCAGAACGCGATCCTCCAGATGGTCGCGTCGGGTCTGCTGCGGCCGTCGTTCTCGGATCGCTGCCCGCCGCGCATCCTCGAGCTCGCCGACAAGTGTCTCCAGGTGGACCCGGACGACCGCCCGACGGCCGCCGAGATCGTCTACGAGCTCCAGCGCTTCGTCTCGACGCTGCCGCCGCCGTCTCAGCGCAGCCGCTTCAGCACGAGCAGCACCACGTGAGCATTGGCACCAGTAGACTAATCATGCGAGCATGCGATTAGGCTAGTTCTTGAAGCTTGGACTGTCCACTTCTACCATCACTCTCCGCCCCGTCGCATCTTGGGGAGCTATTCGCCCGATTCCATTTTTGTATTTCTCCTTCGCATCTTCGCCAGTGCGTTTCGAGCCGAAGCGAGCGAGCAACAAGGATCGCGCGTCGCCCACGGACTCAGACGCCAGCCATGCGCAGCGCGTACCAGTCCGCCGACCACCCGGAGCGCATGCGGCTCGTGTTCACCACTCAGCTCCACTACCAGCTGCAGACGCTCGCGCGCGGCCGCGAGATCCAGGCACCGCCGCCGCCACCCCCGCTCCCGCTCCCGCCGCACGCGCGCCACAACGTAAATGGCGGCGCCGCGACCAACGGTCATCAGCGCTACGCGCACGCACCGCCGCGCGCACGCGAGGTCAACGGCTGGGAGCTCGAGAAGAAGGTTGTGCAGCTCAAGGAACTGCGGCCGCTGCTTGAGGTGCCCTGCTTCCTGTACGCCGAGAGCGGCGAACGCGTGCGCGCGGACGGCAGTGCGGGCTCCTCGGGCGCGAACGGTCTCGCGTCGTTCTTCTCCATGGACTCGTACTTCGCCAAGACGCTGCCGCTCGCGGCCGGCCAGCAGGCGCTGCTGGACGTGTGGGAGTACCTGCTCGATATGTGTGACTTTGTGCCCGTGCGGAACCGCACGCGATCGCTGTACCTCCATGCGATCGCGTGCATCGCCCGACGCATCGAGTTCGTTCGCGAGTACGTGATTGACACGGAGATCGTCACGATCGACGACTCAGGTATGTGCGTGTGTATGCGTGGCGATGGAATCGTTGTGATTGATGGGACTTCGCCGCCTGACACAGTCTTGACGTGTGTATAGTGGAGGACCGGTACTATGAGCTATTGCACCGCTGTCTCGCGATATGTACCGCCAAGCTCACGCAGTCGCGCATATTGTTGGAGGAGAATGCGCTCTTCATGGCCCACATCTTCAGCGTTGTATGCATGCGCTTCCCGAGCCGCGCTGGCGCCGTGTTTGACGCGCTCGTGGAGGCCACACGTGTACTAGAAGACGACTCACCAGCACGAACACTGACCACGTCGTGGGGCGTGCCGGAGCGGGAGCGCTCGCGGTCGGAGCCGCTCACGGCGCACTCGTTCCACCCGTCGGGAGGGCCGCGAGTTACCAAGAGGATCACCAAGGAGATGGAGCAGTGCCGTAGTCCGCGCGGAACTCAGCGCAACTGGAATGGGCTATCAGGTGGGTGATCGTGCTAGAATACGAATATCTTGGGTCGTGGGTTGCTCACAGGATGCTATGGTTGGCAGAGTTCGTGCGACGTAACAGCGAGATCCGGTCGGACGAACGTATGAAGGGCATCCTCAGCGCGTTTTCCAAGTACAAGCAGTCGCGTCGTGCGCATGCCCACACTCCTACGCGCGAGAACGGGGAGCAGCATCCGCAGCACAACTTCCGCCGACACACTGTCGAGTCGTCACTCTGCCACGCACTTGAGGCGGTGAGATCTTCAATGTGTGGTCCATCGATCTCTTATGTTCGGGGCTGTCTAATTTATAAACGACTCGTACCATCTTAGGACATGAAGCCAGGCGAGTTGATCGCGCCCAACGAAGTGGCGTTCATCCAGAAGGTGCCCATTCTCCACGTCTTCAGCGGTGGCGAGAGGAAGCTCCTGTCCCGCTACAGTTCACTGGCCAAGGAACTTGAGCTCGGATTCAGTCTGTTCACCGAGCGGCTCCAGAAGCCAGCACGCGACGAGGTGCTGCTCGCGTACTTTATCGGCGCGTTCCTAAGCGACCATTCCTACTGGTGTGACGCAGCATTCGCGTGTGCCAGTGCGTTTGACGATTCCCCCATGCTGTGGCATTGCGTCCCTGGGTACTTTTCCATCGCGCGTGCATTTGTCGCGCTCTTCAAGCGCATGAGCCAGCGTCGAGCACGCGCCACGACCCCGTCTCAGGCGACCGTCGGCAATATCCTTTCGATTGTCCACGGCCAGAACGTGGACGTGTGGGCCTCATACTGGACGAACCGCGAAGTCACCGTGGTCATGGACACGCTCAGCGAAGTGGCCAAGAACGGGCGGCTTGTCAACACGTTTGTCGAGATCGTGCTCGAAGGAACCAACATCCTCGATCCCGCGAGCGTTAACTACTCGCTCTCGAACCTCCAGCGAGTGTTGGAGACAGCCGCCGCGGCTGCGAGTGCGACTAGAGACCAAGTTGGGGCTGCCACGGAGGAAGGGACGCAGAGGCGGCGGGTCGGCAAAGCAGGGAACCATCGCGGGAGCCTGGGCAGCGAGTTCAACGACGCGTACTTTTGCAGCGCCATGCGGAAGGCTCTTCTCTCGTCCCACGTGCAGATCCTGCTCAAGGCGCTGACGTTTCTGTACAGTTGTCTCGGTGAGTCCGTCCATTAGTCCGTCATGATGAGAATGGAAAAAGCGGGAGGCTTATCACTGACTGGCGTGTGCATGTAGATCTACTTCCATCACCTGGACGCCGCCGTATCATCTCGGAGTTGGTCATCCGAGAGAACTTTTTCCGACTGTTCCTCCACTGGAATGAAGAGGTACCTAATGCAAAGCTTCTCGAGTGTGTAAGAGAACTGACATGCATGTTCTCGACCAGATCCGCAAGATCTACATCTACATCGTCGTCTTCAAGGTCTTCGCATCCAGTCGACTGGACCTCCCGTGTACCGGCGACCAGGTCCTACTCGCTCGAAGCCCGTTTTTCCACCTGCAGAACAACATCTCGAGCGGTGTGACCAGCACGAGTCCTAAGGGGCCCTCGCTGCTCTCCTCCTCGGCGTCTAGCTCACCCTCGCTCGGATACTGGTCTCATCTCAGCGATATCGCGCAGTCGATGCTGAAGTCACCATCGGCCGAGGCGAAGCTGGAGCAGCGTCGTGCTGTCACCACCAGCGGACTCGCCAACCTGATCGCGTGGGACTCCCACGGCGCCACGCTCGCGAGCCTCGGGAGTGCGAGCCGCGGGCATCGCCGCGTGTCACTCTTCCGGGCGAGCCTTGACGACGACGACATCTCGGTCGACCTTCTCGTCGCGAGCAAACTAGACGCGTCGCTGAAAATGCTCGCCGACCAAGTGGCGCGTCGGCAAGTGGCGCCATCCGAGTACTTCCCCGTCGAGCAAGAAGCCTACGCCGAGCGCGCGCTCTCGCAGTACGTCAACGTGCTGTGGGAGTACTACGCCGCGGCTGTTGACCGGCCCGCCGCCAAGCCCGCCGCGCCCAAGCTCGAGTTTACTATCTCGACCCCGTTCGCCGCCGAATAGGCATGTTCATGAATTCTTGAGCGTCTCATTTAAGTTATACAACTTCACGCACGCGGGGGCGACGTGATTGGTACTATTACACTTGCGCGTACTGGCTCAGCTGGTGGTACATCTCCTTGGCGCTGAATACCGTGACGGTGGCGCCGGCGTGGAGCGACTCGGTCGTGAACATGCGCACGTCGCCGTTGCGCACGCGCTTCCACTCGCGGCGCCGGCGCTCGAAGAGGTGGTCGTGCTCGCGCTTGTCGGCCGAGCGGACTGTGACGCAAAGTGATAAAGAAAGCACACGAGTGTGAGAAACAAGTGGCTGGTCCGTAAGTCGCAATACGACCTTACCAGGCTGAGACTGTTTGCGCTTGTGGTCCGTGCGGCCCTGCGAGACCGACACGAGCTGGAACAGGCGCTGGCGCTCGATGCGGTCGAGCGTGTGCTCCACGTACGCCTTCAGCCACCACTGCAGCATTTCCACACTGATTAGCGTACTACTTCCCACAGGATAACCCAACTGTCTCGGTTTCATGAGCGCACCTTGGCATCGCAGCGCCGTAGCGATGTGGTCTTCTGCTTGAGGAACTCGTCGTGGAACGCGTCGTCGCGCAGCTTCTCGTGGTCGCAGTTGAGCACGAATGTGCGAAGCGCCGCGTACGGCCCCTGCATGAGCTCCTCGCACTCGTCGAGCGTCATGAACTCGTACACCTGCGAGTGGAGCACGAGCGGCGCCACCTGCGTCGCGATGTTGCCCTCGACCGAGACCGTCACCGTGTGCGCGCCCGGCTGGTCGAGCTTGATCATTTGAACATAGTAGACGCCGTTGCGGAACGCCGTGCTCACGCGGTCCGAGAAGATGACCTTGTCCTCGTTCTGGATGGTCACGCGCAGCGCGACCACAGTGGGGCGGCCGCGCACGACCGAGGCCTTGCCGCCCTGCGAGCGCGCGACGTAGAAGCCCAGGTACCGGAAGAACGAGAACTGCAGCGGCACGCGCGCCGGCAGCAGATCGGCCCACTGGTCCGCGACCGCGTGGAGCGTGTAGCCATCGGGCCGCGCGGCGTCCGCGCGCAGCTCCAGCGGCTTGAGGAACTTCATGAGCCCGTTTGGTGAAAATGGGAGGAGCTCCAAACTGCCCGATTTGCGCGGGAAAACCACAGACGAGGGGAAGAAATCGACTGCGTACTTAGTGAACCGTACTTAGGAGACATGAAGAGGTTACAGTGTACTAGTAACCTCCTCGCTCTGTCTTCAAAGATAGCCTTCCTGGCAAGTTGCAGCAACCCAGAACGAAAAAGTCAATTCTCTCGGCGGGAAGGCGAGATGACGTGCCGCGGCGACGGCGCGTGCGCGTGGCAGGCGCGACACCGCGAGGCGCAGGTGGGTGTTTAACGGATAGCGCGGATCGCGCGACGCACGCTCATGTCGTTTTTGTGGCAGGACGCGCTGTTCTTGGCGCGGTACGAGGCGCAGAAGTGGAAGGAGAAGTATGTGCAGGAGAAGCAGCGCCGTCGCCGGCTCGCGCGCAGCCTGCTGGAGACCATGGCGCTCGTGGAGGAGAGCCGTCGCGCGGCGCTGGCACCAGCGGTGGGCTCGCCCTCGCACGCCAAGCGCGCGCGGCGGTCGTCGTCCACGTTCAGCGACATGGACCAGATCGACAGCCTGCTGAGCCCGACGCTGTCGTCGTTTGACTTCGACGACGACGACGACGATGAGGACGACGACGAGGATCGCGGTAGTAGTGGCGATGAGGACATCAACAAGGCAGCGTCGTATGGGAATCGGAATGGCCACGGCAGCTCAACCGCTGCTCTGACACGCAAGCAACCGGACGCGATCACCAGCAACGCCCACCACAACATGCGGGCTTCAGTGGCGCGTGCGACGTCGGAGCGGGATGTGCGGCCGACGCGGTCGTCGACGATCGGCGGTGCGTACGACGCCTCGTACAGGGGCGGCAACGGCGGCTGGCGGCGCGATGGCAACGTGACGCTGCCGCCGTCAAACCTGCTGTATCGTATGCTCTACGCCAAGCCTTCGTCTCGTGACCTCTGGTCCTCTCAGGCGTCCAAGTTCCATAGCGTGGCGCGCTCCGTGATGTTCTCGATGCAGCTTAAGAAGGAACACGTGTTCGAACACTTTTTCATGGTCGGCATGAGCGTCGGCAGGGCGGAGCGAGAGCAAGCAGAGCGCTCACCGACCGGACTCGTTGGCTTCTGGAAACCCACAGTGTTCTACGAATTCTCCCAGGTTGGGAACAGTGCTGACCGTGGATGTATTTGGACGTTGATTGACCACTGACCACTGTGGTGTGTGTCTAGCGCACTGGACGGCCCCCAGACCCGACCATTGCCGACTTTTGCTTCCCTGTTGGCGTGCCTGTTGTGAAATGCAAACCCCACCAGGCATCAACTTTGTTGGGCTCGCCCGTTTCAATCTGGACAACAGACGCAGAGCAACTACAACGGCATGCCCTCGATGTAAGTGTGGCAATTCACTCCAAAGCGCAATGTAGCCATGTTCCCTGACTACACTGTGATCGAACGTGCGCGCCTTAGCCCTTCAAGAGCAGTGCTTACACCTTCCGTCTCACCGGTGCCAAGGGTGAAGTACTTTACGGTATGTGCGTTTCCATCATGAGTGATCTCATCACGAAAGATGACGGGGACGGTCATCAGCCACCGACGAGCCCTCGAGCTGAATGGGTCAAGCGTGCGAGCTGTCCGAATGGGTCGGCTCTTCGGCTATCAGAGCCGCTGCATGAGAGTTACGGATCGTCATACTCGTCAAAGCGTGGCGGTGGAGGCGACGCGAGAATGAGAGATCCACCTTCCTCCTCGAGATTCTTGGCCCCGATCTGTTACTGTTTCACAAGCAAGTTCCCATTCTACAAGCTTCACTTTGCGGTACGTATTTGTCATTTTGCAGTGGGTTGTGTGTAAACAGTGGGTGGTTGCTTACCGGCGATGTTGGTTGCATGTTGTAGTTGCTGCGTATGATCATCGAAAACGACTTGCAAGCAAAGCACCCATCCTCCTCTTCCGCTGTGCGCTCTTCGGATCTCTACGATGTCACGCTCACGGTTGAGAGCGATCTTGGTGTGGAGTTTGCTGTTTGTCGACAACCCAATGTTTCGACAACCCCAAATTCACGAGACGGGTCGCCGGGGAACACGAATACCGCGTTAGGATCACTGTCGTCTGTCTCGTCTGGGATTCAGAAAGATCGCATGGGCGACATATCGTTGAGTGAAGAAGCACCGTCATCGTTGCCTTCAGCTACGCCTCACCCTTTGAATGGGGTTGCGGAAGATCTCCACGATGTTAACGCAACAAGGCACCCCAGCGGACTGAAGAGGAGTCTCAGTTCGGACGACATCGCGTCGTACAAATCGTCGAATGCTTGCGTTGTCGAGAAACCCGTCGTCGTTCGCACGACTGGTTCGATGAGTCCTCGTGTCGCTGCGCATGTCCAGGTAGGCGACGTACTTGAAGCGATCGACGGAGTATCGACTTCTTCACTCCCGGTTAGCGAAGCCCTCGAGCTGGTGAAAAGTGCTCCAAGACCGCTGAAGCTGCGTTTCCATCGCCTCAAGTCCCGTCGCATCCACGCTGTTTCATCGAGGTCACCCGTTCATCAGCCTTCCACCGATGCGACCTCGCTCATCCTGGCACCCGCCTCGTGTGACGTAAGCATAATTATCTCATCATTTTCCACTCGAGAGTATTCAGGAGCTGACGTGAATTTTGTGCCTCAGATTCTGCAACGAGCAAGGCGTCTTCCTATCGGTGGCCCAGGACAGTGGACAACACTGCGCCTTCCAGACTTTACTATCAACTATCAGGTACGTAGTGCCAGCAATATCTCTGAGTGCGGATCGATTTGGCTCACAGCAAAATGGATACAGTTCCCCAAACGTGACGCGGAGCGCTGGTCTATCGGAGTCGTGCTTCGATTCCTGTCGCCTGCCAACATTGTAAAGATCCTCGCTCACCTGCTGCTAGAGAAGCAGGTTGTCGTAATGGGTGAGAGCTCCTCACAGGTGTCGGCTACGTGCACTGCTCTTCTCCTTCTACTCGCACCATTCCAGTGGCAGTCGACGTACATTCCGCAACTTCCATCGAGTTTGCTCGATTTCCTCCACTCGCCTGTACCATTCTTCGTGGGCTGCCAACCTCTCGACTCCACCGACGAATGGCCAGACGTATGCTTCTTCGACATTGACGCAAACGTTATTCTCGCGCCGATCGCGGACCACCACATCAACTCGAAGTCGCTTCCTCATGGCGAAGAGCTTACGCGGTTATTCCAAGGCGCGTCGCAACGGTATCATAGATTGCGACAAACCGGCAAGCCGTGGCACGAGCTGTCGGATGAAGAAGATAAGATCATCACACTGACGATGCAAGAGTCGCAGATCTTCCTCAAGGATATCTGCAGCGAGCTCACCTCGATGCACATTGCACCTGCCCTGGGCCAGTCCTTCTACGAGCGTCTGCAGGAGGAGGTCGCATCGATCGTGCGGAAAAGCGATTTTGAAGACTTCCTGGAAGAATTTAGCCAGACGCAGTTGTTTTGTCAGTATTGCGAGACCACCCTCAGCGCGGAGCGCAAGAGCGAGACAACGTCTCAGGCACGACGATAGATTTGTCGCGAAGGCGATCTCATACTGCTCATGGGTATTACCGTACGCTAAATGAAAAACAATGCTGGGAGCTGTATTTCAGTAGTTGACGACCTTCTTGATGGCTTCAAAGTTCTTGAGCGCGTCGGGCACATAGTACTTCTCAAACACGAGCGGGAAGGGCGTGTCGTAGCCGCAGATTCGCTGGATCGGCGCCTCGAGGCTCAGGAAGCAGCGGTCCTGGATAGTGGAGGCGATCTCGGCCGCGAAGCCGCCGGTCTTGGGCGCCTCGTGGCTCACGATGAGGCGTCCGGTCTTGCGCACCGACTGCTCGATCGTGTCGACGTCCCACGGGAAGATGGTCTGCAGGTCGATCAGCTCGCAGCTGATGCCGATCTCCTCGGCGTAGCTCACGGCCTCCTCGAGCACGCGCATCTGCGCGCCCCAGCCCACGACCGTCACGTCCGAGCCGCGCGTCACGATGTCGGCCTTGCCCAGCTCCTCGGTGTACTCGCCCACGGGCACGTCGGCCACGGACGCGCGGTACAGCGCCTTGGGCTCGAAGAACACGACCGGGTTCGGGTCGCGGATGGACGCGAGCAGCAGGCCCTTGGCCTTGATCGGGTTGCGCGGGATCACGACCTTGAGCCCGGGCGTGTGCGCGAAGTAGGCCTCGGGCGACTGCGAGTGGTAGTGGCCGCCGTGGCCCACGGCGCCGTAGGGCGCCCGGAACGTGAGCTTGCCGCAGTCGAACTCGCCGCCCGAGCGGTAGCGGTACTTGGCGGCCTCGTTCACGATCTGGTCAAAGGCCGGGAAGATGTAGTCCGCGAACTGGATCTCCGCGATCGCCGTGCGGCCCGTCGCGGCGTAGCCGATCGCAAAGCCGGCAATGCCCTGTTATGGTATCAAGCGATCAGCCATGTGGATATGTGGGGACGACTACGGGTTACACTGTGGACCGTACCTGCTCACAGAGCGGCGAGTTGAACACACGGTCCTCGCCAAACTCCTCCTTGAGCCCGACGGAGCAACGGAAGACGCCGCCGAAGGCCACGTCCTCGCCGAAGACCACGGCCGACGGGTCGGTCGCGAGCGCCACGCGCATGGCGTCGTTGATGGCCGTGAAGAGGTTCATCTGCTTGGTCTCGACAACCGCGGCGGAGGACGCGCGGCGCGCGTGCGCGAACAGCGCCTTGGCAGAGGACGCGGCGGGGCGGAACATTATAGAGGAGATGGAGGAGGCGGAGAACGGAGGTGGCGGAGGGGAGAACGCGACGGCGAAAGAGTCCGAGTCGCGGAATGGCAGCGGCGCATGGAGAGCTACGTTCGTCTGCAGCGAGTGGGGGCCTCTATTCGGCGTGTTGCAGTAGCAAGAGTGGCTGCTTGAAGCGCAGATTGGTATAAAACCTGAGGTTTTTTCGTGATGACGTACTTGAATTTCGGGGGCCAAGTGCCGTCAGTTCACTTGATTGTTGTATGTGAACACGCCCTCAGATGAATCCTCAGATGCGCTCAGACGGCCGTCTAATCAATCCCATCGTCTCATGGCCAGTGGGTGGTGCCAACGGCCTCGACGTCACGCGTGGAGAGTGGCAAGTGATTTGACGGCAGTGCACATGAGACGGCCGCTGCCCCATGGCACTGCCATGGCACTGCCAATCGACCCCATGCTGGACGCTGCTCATTTAGACCGACCTTGCGACCGTGCGAGCTTGAGTACGTGTACTGTACCCATCCAGCATGGCTCACCGCCGTGCCCACTCTTAGTGCAGTTGCGAGTCCTCCCGCATGGATTGCACATGACAGGAGACCCACGTGACAATGAGACCGGCGCGTCATAGCCAGCCATGTCGTTGTCGAATCGAAATTGGTTGCAGAGGTACATGAGAAGGCCCAAGACGCCCATCGCCCTCGTGGCAATGGTCGTAAAAACAACCGAGAGCCCCGCGAATGACCTTAGGGGGGGAGGTAGGAGCGCATGAAAGCGTCTCGCCTGTGGACGTAGCTGTCGTGCAATGAGATAATACTCCAGGCTGGGGCGGACGGGTAGCATCTTGAGATCCGCCCGAACCCCCTCAGAGTTGGCGTATCGATCGACCAATACTTCCCTTCACTTGAACCAAGGCTAGCTTCTGTAAAACTAATCGCGTTTGCTCCAGTTGAAGTGCCTTCTGACGGCGTGTTCGTCCACACCGTCAGTTCCCTAACCCTTCCTCAGACTCCCCGACCCCTTGCCCACGTTGAATCCCGACAGCGCTCTATTCAGAGCCGCATCTTCCTCCTGCTGCCGTCGCGTCCGCTCCGCTCCGCCCAGCACCAACACCTGCGTAGGTTCACTTGGCATTATCCCTGTCGACGAACCCCTCCTCTCCTCTCCTCTCCTCTCCTTCTCCTCCTTCTCTCCTCCTTCTCTCCTCCACCATGCTCCTCCCGCGCTCGCTCGCCACGCTCTACCGTGCCAGCCGCCACGCCACTGCCACCGCGCGCTTCCACCGCAGCGCGCTGGCGGCGCTGCCGCAGATCCCGTTCAAGCTCGCGGACATTGGCGAGGGCATCGCCGAGGTCGAGGTGCTCCAGTGGTTCGTCAAGGAGGGCGAGCCGGTGAAGCAGTTCCAGAACGTGTGCGAGGTGCAGAGCGACAAGGCCACGGTCGAGATCACGAGCCGCTACGACGGCGTCGTGACCAAGATCCACTACGACGTGGGCCAAATGGCGCAGGTGGGCCACACGCTCATCGACATTGACGTGGACGAGGCCACGGCCGCTGCCGCGCAGGAGAGCGCCAAGCCGGCGCAGTCGCGCAAGGCGCCCTCGCCCGTGGCTGCTACCCCCAAGGCCGCGGCGGCCCCCAAGCCCAAGGCGGCCGCGCCCAAGGCGGCTCCTGTGGCCGCGGCTGCGCCAACGTCGGTGGCCGCGGCGCCCCGCGACATCAGCGACAAGTTCCTTACGTCGCCGTCGGTGCGTCGCCTCGCGCGCGAGCACAACATCGACCTCCACGACGTCGAGGGCTCGGGCCCGCAGGGCCGCATCCTCAAGGAGGACCTGCTCGAGTACATCCGCGTGCTCGCCGAGGCGCCGTCCACGCCCGTGGCCGCCGCCGCGCAGGCCGTGGCTGTGGCCGCAGCAGGTGTGGCCAAGGCTGCGGTCGTGCCGCAGCCCAAGTACCTGGAACAGGACACGGTCGTGCCGCTCACGCGTACGTGGTTTGTGCCTCTGCTGCGTGTTGCTCCATTTGATACTGACTGTTCATGTCTTGTGCTGAACAGCGATCCAGAAGATGATGGTCAAGTCGATGAACGCGTCGCTCCAGATCCCGCACTTTGGCTACGCCGACGAGGTCGAGATGGACGCGCTGCACAAGCTGCGCGAGGAACTCAAGCCGCTGGCGCTTGAGCGCGGGCTCAAGCTCTCGTACATGCCGTTCCTGATCAAGGCCGCGTCGCTCGCGCTCAAGTCGTACCCGAGCCTGAACGCGACCGTGAGCGAGGACGAGACCACGGTCACGATGCTCGCGGCCCACAACATCTCGCTCGCGATGGACACGCCCACGGGCCTCATCGTGCCCAACATCAAGAACGTCGAGTCCAAGAGCATCATGGACATTGCTGAGGACCTCAACCGCCTCCAGCAGCTCGCGAACGCCGGCAAGCTCTCGGTCGCGGACCTCACGGGCGGCACCTTCTCGTACGTGGATACTCAATCTCCTGATACTTTCCCAACCGAGGAGCATGCGCTAACCTCGTTTTGTTTCGTCCAGGCTCTCCAACATTGGCAGCATCGGTGGCACATACATGGGCCCGGTTATCATGGTGCCGCAGGTCGCGATTGGCGCCGTCGGCAAGATCCAAACACTCCCGCGCTTCGCCAAGGACGGCAGCGTCGTGCCCGTGCGTCTCATGAACGTGTCGTGGAGCGGCGACCACCGCGTGCTGGACGGCGCCACGATGGCGCGCTTCTCCACCAAGTGGAAGACGTACCTTGAGAGCCCCGTGAGCATGCTGTCTGAGCTGAGCTAAGCCGTGTGACGCAATAGAAAAGAAATGCTCGACCTGACACCGTCTATATAACGAAATCGCCTCCACACACCGCACTCTAGCACAACTGGTCCTCCCCATTCGCGTTGGCCGTGGGCCGATTCTGGTTGGGGATCGTGACGCCGTGGCGGGCCGCCATCAGCAGCACCTCCTGCAGCAGCGCGGGTGGGAGCCCCACGAACGCCTGTGTCGTGATAACCTCGCTGAAGTGGTCCAGGATGAACGACAGGCAGCGGCGCTTAAGCCGGAAGCCGTCGCGCAAGTGAGCCACCTGCACCGCACCGCATCGTCCCATTAGCTTCGCTCAGGTCAGTCAAGAAGTCTTGTTGTGTCACAGTTCCGGGCCGCACGTACCTCGAAGAGCACGCACACATTGTGGACACTCATGGTGCGCTCGAGCGCGTCCTCGCCTAGCCTGAGCAGCACGCCATCCACGTCACACTCTCCTTCACTGTTGCTCTTCACATCGCAGACACACACGCACGTACCGCTTAAGCACCTCAACGAGGTATTGGTCAGCCAGGTTGACGAGCTCGAGCAGGAAGTCCACGTCCACGTTCGGGTTGCTGAGCGCGGGCACTTCGTCCGTGTAGAGAAACTCGAGCAAGGCCGAAAAGGCTTCGTGCTACTCGGCCACATCGCAACGCGAGGTCAGTATCCGTGCGGTCCTTCACCGCCGCGGGGACGGCGAAGGGTCTACGCACCGAGCAGTCGGGCACGTCGATCTGCGGCAGCGAACTGTCCTTGGTGCGGCCGTCCAGCATCTTGTCGAGCGGCTCGCAGCGCGCCATGAGGATGCAGCTGTGCGCGTGCAGCGGCACGCCCTCGACCACGAAGGTCACGTCGCTGCGCGTCGGGTTGTTGAACATGCGTCGCAGATCTGAGCTGAGCGTGCTGCGTTTACAGACTGACGATCCAGCCGAGGAAGTCGGCGGCGCCGCCAGACACACCGAGTGGTAGAAGCCCGCGGCGACCTGTGGCACGAACGAGACTACCATGAGCGTTTGTTTGATAAGCGACATATCACCACTGACGACACTCACCTTGCTGACAAAGACACCCCGCAGTGCCGGGATGATCTGCGGTGCCAGGCAGTCCACGGACGTCTCAAGGCCCAGCTGCCCGTGGTTGTTGCGCCCGAACGGGTACACTTTGCCCTCGTCCGAGAGCGCGAGGCTGTGGTAGCAGCCGCACGCGACGCCGACAACACGCACGCGCGCGAGCGCCGTGATCACCTGTGGTGGAGTAGAGAGACGCTCAAGTCAGCCGCAAGCCAATTGTAAACGGGCAAAGCCGCCCACTCACGGTTGGTGTGGCGACATGACGCTTGTGGCCGAGGCCGAGCTGGCCATAGTCGTTGCGGCCAAAAGAGTACACGGCGCCGCTGTCGGTCGCGGCCACCGTGTGGTAGTACCCGCACGCGAGGCTCGCGATCGACACGCGCTCCAGGTCGCCCGCAACGCGCGTCGGCTCGCGCACCGGATCGGTCGTGTCGCCCAGCCCGAGCTGCCCGTGGTCGTTCTTACCGAACGCCCAGAGTCCACCGTCTGCAACGGCCGCGACCGTGTGGTGCTGCCCGCAGGACACGGCGCGCACCAGCAGCCCGCGCAGCGCTGCCACTGGCGTGGGCACCGACCGGTCCGCGCCGTCGCCCGTGCCCAGCTGGCCAAAGTCGTTGCGGCCACACGTGAACAGCTCGCCCTCGGCCGTGACGACCGCCGTGTGGAAGTAGCTGCAGGCCACTTCGACGACGCGCTTGCCCGCGAGCTCGCGCACGAGCGTGGGCGCGGCCACGCTGGTCGTGGTCGTGCCGTGGCCCAGCTGCCCGCGGCTGTTGAAACCGAACGTGTACAGCGCGCCCGCCTCTGTGGACGCCAACGCAAACAAGTGGTAAGACCTCTCGTGGCGCTAGCCCTTGTGGGGTCTTGGTACGCACCGGTGAGCACCGCGACATGCTCGCTGCCGTTGCCCGAGAAGACGCGCTCGACCTTCTTGTCAGCCAGCGCGGCCACACGCGTAGGCCGCAGCACGCGCTCTGCGGCAGCCGAGCCGCACTGACCGCTGTCGTTGTAGCCGCACGCGTACACCTGTCCGTCCGCTGTACGGCCACACCAGTCCACCGTTCGTTAGTGGACACGTGCCATGCCACGCCCTGCCACGCTCGGCCACAGTCGCCATCCGCACCGCTGAGCAGCGTGGTCTGCTCGTTTCCACACGCTGCGTCCACGATCTCCAGCTCGTCCCCATCCACGCGCACTGGCACCGCGCGGTCGTTCACATCCCCGTGGCCCAGCTCGCCGTAAGAGTTCTAAATGTGCCATGGCACCGTGCATTAGCTGCCATCCACACGTTTTCCGGACGCTATGGCAGTATCATCCGCACCTGGCCAAAGGTGAACGCGCCGCCCCACTCGTACAGCACCTCCTCTGTGGCGGAGTGGTTTCTCTGTGGTGTCGCCGCCGTGCGCCAGCGCCGCATCGCCATCACGCCATGCTCCCGCTGCTGCGCTGCCATGTCGGATCGGTGATGCCATGGGGCCAACGAAAAATAGCATATTGGGTTTCGGAGGTTCTTGAGAAATCAGACAGAGTGATGGTCAGCGCGAAAACATCGAAGATCCCCAACGCTTTTTTTCGAACGCTCCGCCGTGTTTCTGGCGTCTCCCCTTTCCCCGAAAGATCGCTCGCCCCCTTTCGTTTGTTGGGGGGCCGACCCAGAGGAGTGGAGGTGAGGCACTGCCGGTGAAGTTGCTCTGTACCTGGGGGCGCAATTGCGTTCGCCCGGCTGTCCAAGAAAGGGGAAATGATTTCCTATTGTTTGTGCCTCCCCTGTCCCCCGGGCCCCCTCCCCTCCCCTTCTCCCCGAGCATTTCATCACGGCTGACCGAGGCCATCTGCTCTTTCCCTGCTGGCGCCGCCAGCAGCCATCTTACTCCGCCCCAGTGTACTGTAGGGAGGAAACGTGGAGCTCCGCCCCGCTCCTCCCCTCTCCGCTTCGATCTTTTCCTTCTACGGAACCATGCGGCTTGCAGCCATTCACAAAGGACACCGTTTTACCTACCGGTTCGCGCGCACTCGCTCCGCCGCCGCTGTCGCCAGCACCCTTCAGCCGCGGATCCATTTTTATCCGCCGTAACGAGCCTGCTGTCGGCTTCCTCCTCTGATCCAACGCCACTCCGCTCCGCTCCCCGCCCCTTCAGTCGCGCATTCTCCCCCCTCCTCCTCCTCTGTCTCCGCAGTGGAGCTCCTCAGTTAAAATGACGTGGAGCAAGGGCGACAGCGCGGCCATGCCGCTGCTGCAGCACCGCGCGGCGCCTCCGCCGCCCGCCGAGGGCTCCGCCGTGGCCGGCGGTAAGAAGGCCAAGCGCAAGTCGAGCCAACACCAGAAGCTCGCCGAGTACGACACGCTCACGCCATCGCCCGTGTCCCCCTCGGGCTCGGCCACGAGCTCCTCTGGGTCCACGGCGCTGTCGTCGCCGTCGCGCCCGCGGCTCGCGTCCGAGGAGCTCATCGTGCCGGCCGTGGACCACGTCAACTCGGTCTACTACGGCGTGGACGCGTTCTCACCCACGCTCGTGGACTTTTACACGGCCGACCAGAAGCGCATCGTCTGGTCCTCGCGCGCGCACCGCAAGATGATGACCACGCTCCACCGCGCGTGGCACGCGCAGCTCTGGAAGCCGCGCTCGCTCAGCTACTGGGCCGGCGTCGTCGGCTCGGCCGCGTTCACGCTGCTGCTCATGGGCTTCATGGGCGAGATCCTCGCGCACCACGACGTGCCCGCGCAGGTCCACACGCTCGTGGACGGCCCGCTGCTCGCGGGCGCGCTCTGCCTGCTGGCGAGCTACGCGCTGAGCTACTTTGAGGTCATCAACTCGTGCCACAACCTCGAAATCTGGCTCCAGGAGTACTTCCACGGCTTCGAGCCCGTGCTCGAGCGCCGCTACGTCGGCTTCTTCCCGAGCCGCATCGACTTTTGGAGCGCGACGTTCGGCGTCGCCGGCGCGCTGCTCTACGTGGTCGCGCGCGTCGTGCTGCTCATGCGCGCGGACGTCGGCGAGAATTACGGCATCATCTCGGTGAGCCGCGCCGAGGGCAGCCTCATTGTGGGTTATTGGGTGCCCTTCTTCATGGGCTCGTTCCTGCTGCTGCTCAGCGCGTACCTCGCGCACGTCGAGGTCGTCCACCGCTGGTTCTCCTGGCGGCTCGACCGCCTCGAGACCTGGGTCACTGGTGCGTTCATGCTGTTTTCCCTCTACTTGGTTGTATTGGTTCTCACTGTTCTCTCTCCACTGATGATACCGACAGCGCTGCACCTGCTCTCGGCCACGGCGCTCTTCTTCTCGTCCACGCTGCAGTTCATGGACCCCATGTCCGTGCTCTTCTCGTTCCGCGCGTGCGTCGCGCCCTTTGGCGTCGGCTGCGTGATCGGCCTGTGCGCCAGCTTCCTCAGCCTGCTCGAGCTCGAGTCGATCCACAAGCGCCACAAGCACCCGGAGTACGGTCTCCTCAAGAACCAGTCGGGCTACGGCACGTGGGACCCCAAGGTGTAGGGCGTGGAGAGAAAGTGAAAGGTCCTGGCATTTGCATTCTCATTTTTTAACCCACACTGAGTATCAGAATGAGCTCTTTTACTCTGCCTGGATTGCTTTTATGTTGGGGAAACTCATTGGGTAGCGAAGACATGTTTACGCCAGCAGCGCCTGCAGGAAGCGGCCCTTGCTCGTGACGCCGTTGTTGTTGGCGTGCGCCTCGATGGCGGCGTCGATGACCGGCAGGAAGGTCTTGGCGATGGCAATGTTCTCCTCTGTGCGTAACAAAATCACACAGCGAGAGATCAGATATCGCAGCTGATGAACTATCGTAACGTCAGCACGCACCGTGGTTGGAGCAGCACACAATGAGCGCCCAGCACGCCTCGGCCTGCAGGGCCTCGTTCTCCGGGTGCTTCTTCATGGCGTTGGCCACGGCCTCGATGCCGCCCTGCTCGCGCACGAACGCGAGGTTCGGCTCGCAGTGGAACACGACGTTGCGCAGCGCGTGGCAGCCGCCCTGCTGCACCGCGACGTCATCCAGGTGGCGCGCCATGACCGCGGCGATCGTCTGGATCGCGCCGGCCTCACCCGCCGTCTCCTTGCACATGGCTGCTCACATAGGTGTCGTTAGAGAGGTGCGCAGAGGCAGCAGGCATCAATCATGCAACGTACGGTGGTTGAACGTCGCGTGCGAGAGCTTGGCGAGGCCCTCGGAGACCGCGAGCGGCTCCGCGGCGGTGTCCTCGAGCAGTGCGAGCGCCTCCTTCACGGGCGCTGGCAGCGCGAACTCGGGCACGCCGTCGCCTTCGATGCGCGTAGTCGTGTGGAGCGGCATGGTTGATGGTTGATGTTAGGTTGGGTTTGGTCACTTGCGCGGCGCGGTGGAAATGATGGAATGAAGGGTGACGAGGGGCGCGCGGATCCTGCGCAGGCACACGCGTCAGCCAAATCGTCTTCAAGTTGAAGGCTCTGGGGCAGCAAAGAGCGCTCGACGGACCAGATCCAGGCAGATGCGCTCGTCTGGAGTGTGAGGTGAGGTGACGCCGCTTCGTGTGTCTATGGCGGCGCGAGCCAATCGCCTTGGTGTGT
Source organism: Pythium folliculosum (assembly GCA_023336295.1). Classification (NCBI taxonomy): domain Eukaryota; phylum Oomycota; class Peronosporomycetes; order Pythiales; family Pythiaceae; genus Pythium; species Pythium folliculosum. The sequence continues at coordinate 66,750 of JAADWV010000065.1, read as the reverse complement.
GGATAAAAACGCCGTGTCCATTTCAGCCAATGGCTACACTATGCATCGGAGCTCTTCATAGGTACGTAGCTTCCTCCAAAAGCGAACTTAGTGGAGAATGATATCCAAAACACAAACTCGTCATGTCATAAGCCACTGCTAAAAGATGAAGCAGAACGAAAGGAGAAAACACAGATCCCGTCCCGTCCGAACGAAGAGCGCCTAAAGCTCTCCCTGCATCAAGCGCCATTCGCGCTTCCGCCGCCACCTCGTCCTCCTCCTCCGACACCAGCGCCATGGGCAACAAGCAGGGAAAGCCACGCCACAGCGGCAACGCCGCCGCGAACAAGGGCAGGGGCGACGCCAGCGCCGCGGCCTCGCTCGCGGTGGCCTCGCCGCCGCCCCCGGCGGTACCGACGTCGCAGCGCCAGCCCGCGCCGCCGCCGGCGCCGGCTGCCGCGCCCGTGATGCACCCGCTGCTTGAGAGCAAGCTCAGCATGGTGGACGTCACCACGATCTTCACGCCGCAGGACATCGACGCGATCCGCTCGCACCTGGCGTCGCTGCTCGGCCAGCGCGAGGACGAGCCGATCGTGATCCCCAAGGACGAGTTCTACCGGTTCCTCGGCACCTCCACCGCGAGCCTCTACGTCAACCGCCTTTACGCGATCTTCGACATGGCCGGCAAGGGCACTGTACGTTGTCACCACCTTCTGCCGACCCATTAGAGTGTGCTCCAAACTGACATCATGGTTGATTGTTCCTGGATTAGGTGGACTTTGACGACCTCGTCCGCGGCCTCTCGGTGCTGAGCCAGAAGGCCACGCGCGAGCAGAAGCTGCTGCTGTCGTTCCACCTGCTGGACGCCGAGGGCAACGGATACATCACGAAGCAGACCACGACCGATCTGCTGCGCTCGTGTCTCGCCGAGTGCAAAGGTGCGAGCGTTCTTTTTTCCTGCCAGGAGCGTTCTGTAGCTGTTTTCTTACTGGTGTCTGAGTTATGTTCCACAGAGATCGAGATTAACTTATCGGACGAGCAGATCGCGCGCATCGTGGAGAACACGTTCGAAGAAGCCGACTTGAACCGCGACGACGTCGTGGACCTGCTCGAGTACCAGGCGCTGGACGCCAAGCACCCGGGGCTCTTTGACTTTTTGACGGTCGACACGCTCGGCGTGCTGAGCCACATGGAGAAGGTTCAGTCGATGATCTACACGGGTGGTAGCATCGAGTAAAGGCAACAACAACCTGTTGAACTCGCGTGTTAACCACCAAACCGAATATCGAGTGAGTTTTTTTCGGTGTTTCGTGGGTTTTAGTACTAGACAAGGAGACGATGCGTTGCACGCTTAGTTCTTCGACACGGGCGTCGTGCCCGTGAGGCCGTACAGGTCAAGGTACGCCTGCTGCTTCTTCGCGAGGCTATCGCACACGAAACCACAGACCGTTAGCGTCTCTGGGACACACATACGCACACACCAAAGGAGAGACTGCCAAGGTCGTACCTGAAGGAGATCGGGCTCTTCTTGAAGCCCTGGCCCCACTTCTCCGCGAAGGGCGAGGCGGTGGAGGCAGGCGCGGCCGGGGCGGGGGCAGCCGGCGCGGGCTTGGCCGCCGCCGGGGCCGCCGTCGCGGTCGTGCCCTTGGTGTTCTTCTGCGTGGTCTGCGCCGTGACGAGGAAGTCCTGCGGCACCACCGGCGCGTTCGACTTGGGGTCCACGGCGACCTCCTCCTTCTTGGGCGGAATCTCCTCGGGCGACTTGGGCGCCGGCGGCGCCACGGCCGCGGCGGTCTCATCGAGCTTGAAGTCCTTGAGGCCCTCGAGCTGGTCCTCCTCCTCGCACGTGACCATGATCGGCTGGCCGACGACAATGCCCTCGGTGCCGGCGGCCACGAGGATCTTGGCGAGATACACGTCGTCCTGCGCCTCGTAGTCCACGACGGCCTTGTCGGTCTCGATCTGGCAAATGACGTCGCCCGCCGAGGCCTTGTCGCCCTCCTTCAGGAGCCAGCTCGCGATGTTGCCCTGCTCCATGGTCGGCGACAACGCTGCGTGGTGAAAACAAGAGAGAACGACACAGCCGAAAGTGAGACAGATTGATCACCAGGATACGCATGAACAGCACGAGCGTGACGCACCCGGCAGGCCGACAACATCGTGCGGAGGGTACGACGCGAAACCGCGCTGCGCGGCGAGGATCATGGCCTGGCGGCGCGCGGGCGCGGCGGCGGCGGAGCGGAGCACACGGGCAAGCATGATGGAGGAGGTGTAGTGACGAGAAGAGGAATGTGTTTGTGCCGACACCCAGTGGTGCAGCGCTGCGTCACACCAGCCCGCACCAGAAACGCATCGGCCGTCATCTGGGGCTGGCCTCTCTCTCTGTGGGTGAGAGCCGCACCAAGCAGAAAACAGAGGTTTTATCAAAACAAGGTGATATATTCGATCCTTGTCAGCAAACAAGGTGATACGGAGAAGATCCACATTCGTGCCAAAACACGGTAGGATCGAGTCGAGGAGGTCTCTCTCTAGCTGCGGAAGGAGCGCGAAAACTGCTCGCGCGCGGATGCGAAAGCCTGGGAATCGACACGATGGCGACGTCAGCATCCGATCGGCAATGCCATTTAGCACACCATATCAAAGGTACCTGAGAGATGGACAATTCGTTGATCGGAACCTCGCTGTCGATGCCCTGGGAAGACAAGCGTCACGAGAGTCAGCCACGATGAAGCAAGTTATTGCGTGACCCCAAAAGAAGAACGTACGCGCATCAGCACGCGGTTCGAGATCGACGGGGTGTCCGTTTCCAGGATCATACTGCCGGGATGAGATACACACGTGAAAATATGAGTTATAGGGGAGGCGGAGAAAAGCTACGAGCGGCGTACCCTCCGTCGACGACCTCGTCCAGCGTCAAGAGCACGAGCTCGATGTTGTCCAGCAGCACGTGGCGGTCGACGCGGCCCCTACGAGCAACGGCGCGATGAGTATCTCATGACAATGGAAGATGCTGAGAAACAATGCCACTCACTTGAGCAGGCCGCTCACGGCCTCAAAGGTGGCGTCAAGCACGCTGAGCAGGATGATCTCGTTCTGTTGCGCACGGAATCACCGCCTTAGCACGCGCTACAAGAGGCCCAACGCAAACTACGAACGCACCTCCTGCGACGAGCCGACGACGTACATCGTGACGTCCGAGCCCGAGCGGAACACGCTGACGATGTTCTCCATGAGGATGATGTCGGCTGCGGACAACGGCATTAGTTAACGCACATCGCAAAGCAGATCCAGAGACGCGGGGGGCGAGCGCACCTTCCACGCGCGGGTTGGAGTTCTTGGTCTTGAGGTAGATCTTCTTCTCGAGCGCGAGCTGGTCCTTGGCCGAGGGGTACGACTTGTCGTAGTACTTGGCGCAGACGCGCGTGCCGTCGCTGTCCAGGACGAAGATGGCCTTCACGAGAGGGGCATTGGTCTAACCGGAGACACACACAAGCAGGGTTAGACCACGGCATGCACCGAGCAGCAGTGGCGCCGGCGCCGGCGCGCGCACCTTCATGGTGGCGGAGGGCGTGGGTGATGATCGAGGATCAGGGCGGGACGGGGACAGACACACAGCAAGGTGAGCTGAAACAAGCAAAACCGGGCTGGTGTGTGAGTGACGGGGATACAATTGATTGGTCGAAATCATTCTCAATGTAGTTTGATTGGTTCATATTGGATCCTCATTAGTGTGACGTCACGGCTACTGCCATGCTCCAGGCAAGCACGAAAGGATGGAGAAAATATGTTGGAAAAGAAATGCGATTCATTGATACGGATCCCGTGACTACGGTCTAAGAGGCGGTAGGTGTGTGCCAGCCATTTCAGGCCCTTATGCGAAGCGGTACTCGTGTTGGTCCCCGTTCATCGAGTTGTACTGGTCAACAGGGACGAAGCCGTTCGGGGGAGGACGCATGTCCTCGGCGCTTGTGAAGGTACCCGGCCGCTGGGTCATCGTGAAGTCGGACTGATCCAACACATCGATCAGCGCCGGGTGGCTGAGGTGGAATGCCGGCGCGTTCGACCGCGTCTGGGAGCCGAGGCCGAAGATCCGCGACATGCGCTGCTGGAAGCGGAACTTGTACGGCTTGGGCGGCATGGCCGACACGCCGTCGGGATCCTTGCGCTTGAAGTTGACCTTGTAGAACCGCTCCATCTTCTTCTCAAACGTCCTGTGGACCAATACAAAAAGAGTTGGTGAGCACTGATGAAACTTCCCACCCACATAAGCTTAGGTATCGTACCATTGCTGGAGGATATCGATGATACCGAAGTGATAGAGCGATGGTCCCGACACACTGGTCGCGACCTGCGTGAACAGCGACTCGTCCATGCCACTCTTCGTCATCGTCGACGGGTTCCGTGTCATCATGACGTCGCTCGTGTCTACAAAGTACTCCGAACTCTGCACACCCATCAGCAGACTGTAGTCCATGATGCCTTGGTCGCACAGGAAGTCGCTGTCCTTGTGGATCTGGTCATAGATCTTGTGCGCTTGCCGTGCGTCGATGCGAATCTTCATCATAAGATCGTTATCCTTGAGCACAATGTTCGGCTCGTGGAAGTTCAGGCCATCTCCACACTCCTGGTTGCGCGTACTACCGAACGTGTAGGAGGCGTTGCAGTACCGACACGTCGTCTTGTCTCCCGGCTTCGGCACCTTGGCGTTTCGGTCCACCCACGATCCCTTGATGTCGTATCGGTGGTGGACGACTTGAGTGTCGGCAAAGAGGTTGCCCATGACCACGAAGTAGTACATCTTGCCGTAGAGGGAGACGGCGTGACAACCGTAAAAGCGCGTGAGCAGCGTGTTCCGGTTCCCCGTCATGTATCCCTCGTAGCTCGGAGCAATCTTGCGCAGGAAGTTGCATTCCTCAGGAGACATGGTCTTGACGATGAGCCGCTCGTCACCCGTGAAGAACATGAAGGCACCGCTTCGTCCCTCACTGAACTGCTCTTTCGTAGTCGCACCGAACATGCTGATGTACTCGGCATCACTGATGCCGTACGTGAGACGAATGTTGCGGAAGGCCGCCGGGCAGAATGACCAGAACTTCACGAACTTGTTCTGCATAGACCAAGACGACGATTGTGAGCACCACTCAATGGTGGCGACAGACATGCGAATACTTGTGCGTACCTTCTCGCCCTCACCCGAGATCGGAATAGTGATGAGCTCGTCCGTGACGGCCCGCACCGACTCCTTGATACCGGATGTCGTGTAGTACAAAATCTCCGAACGCAAGGCTGTGTTCACCTGGGGACTGAGATCGACATCGACATCAGCAGACTCTTGGCCACGGCCACCACGGTCGCCAGACCGACTATTGCAAAATACAACAATGTGCCCCGTTAGCTGCGGGACCGACTCGACTAAGGAGCGTTTGAGGAGTTGGGTACGTACTGCTCGATGCTGTTCACGGCAAACCAGATCACGTAGTCCAAGTAGCCCTTGGCCGAGATCAAGAAGGCCACGATTTGCCGCAACACTTGAGCGATCGCTTCGTTCGATCCGCCCTCGGATACACCGTTCTTGGTCATGCTGCGCGTCGACATGAAGTACGCGCACATGTACATCAACAGCAGGAGCAGCCAGTAGAAGACGTAGGCGCCAGTGAAGCTGCGGAACAAGAACGGTCAGCACCGGATGGGGGCGGCGGCGACACCAGAGAAAGAGAGCGCATGACACGCACAAGGAGACGTAGTTGAGCACACGCAGGCGAATGTTGTAGGTCTTCGGGACACCACGCAGGTACAGGCGGTGCCACGCGAGCGTGAGCACGCAGACCGAGACAAGCAGCACGACGATCACAAAACTGTAGATGAGAATCCAGGGCCTACACAGAACAGTAGCATGCACGGTGAGTTCCCGGCCGGCGGATCACAAATACAACCAGCGCCTCTAGACTCACCATTTCTGGGTATTCAAGAAGTCGGCGTCCTCGCACTGGCTCAGGCCTTCGTCACACGTGTTCGCGTCCTCGCAGCACACGCGCGACGACGCGAGGCAGAAGCCGACCAGGAGGTCACGGTCGCCGTTGTACTTGATCGACTGCCCGTCCACCGTGAAGAAGCCGCCGGCTTCGCTGACGGACCACGCAATGCTGGCCATGATGATGCCGCCCAGCCAGCACCAGAGGTGGTAGAAGCGCATGAGGTACTTGTAGCTCGTGAACGGGCTCGTGAGCGAGAAGAACAGGTCGCAGGCCATCATGAGGCCCCAGGCCTCCGAGGTGAAGAAGAAGAACTCGGTCACGCCGGCGAGCTTGCGGCAGTTGTCGCGCGAGGTCTTGTCGCCGGGCTTGTAGTTGACGGGGATGTTGAGCAGCAGGCAGATCGCGAAGAAGATGCCGAGGATCGCTCGGTTGTGGACGATCGGGTTCGGGTGCTGGTGCCACTGCTTCTTGCGGAAGTAGGTCACGACGACGGCGCTGCCGCAGATGATCGTGGTCACCGAGCCGGCGATGAGCCCGGTCCAGCGGTAGTTGTACATGGCGATCGTGAGCCCAAGGAACGCCATGGCGATGCAGCAGCCCAGGAGCTGCGACTTTTTGTTCTCGAACCAGCGGATCTTGGTGTTGGGCACGGACTGCGCGCGGCCGCGGAACTGCGCCGTCATGTCCTTGTTGATCACGCGGATGACGTTGTTGTGGCCCGTGGTGCGCGGCGTGAGCATGGGCTGCTGGTGCGAGACCGTGCCGCCGAGCATGCTGTCGTTGGCGCCGTACTCGTTGGGCGTGAACGGCACGCGGCGGAAGCTCATGTTGGAGTCGCCGTGGCCGTAGGGGGTGCGGACGAAGCGCGCGTCGGTGTCGCCGCCGCTCGAGTGCTGCTGCTGGAAGTACTGCGGGCCGCCGCCGGTGCGCGGCGCGAGGTTCACGCCCGTGTCAGTGCTGCCGGCGACCTGTTCCATCAAGTAGACGCCCGCGGTCGAGTTGTTGGGGCTCGCAAAGTACGACTGCTCCTCCAGCACGGGCGTGTTGCGGCGGTCGCGCGCGGAGGAGGTCGTGGACGAGGAGGGCGGTGCGGACGGGCGGTCGGGCCGGGGCATCCCCTTGCGGAGCGGCAGAGCGGAGGGGAGTCGCGAACTACTGCGTCACACGCCTGCACACAGCGGAGGAGGAGGACGGAGGAGAACGGAGGAGCGTTGGCGGCGGCGATGGCGCTCCGCTGTGTTATTATTGTTCCGTGTGTGCAGGGAAAATGGACGACGGCAGGCGCGAACAGCTTTCCGCTGAAAAGAGCACGGCAACGATGGCTGTAGCGACATGGGCACGTCACACAATCGAGGGGGCCAACTTTCTCAGGTGAAGCAAGCAAGCGAGGACCTGCGACGAACCCTATTCGCTCGTGGGCGTCGGGTGTGTGGGGGATTTGGGTCACACCAGCCAAGTCACCTGAACTGTGCTCCCGGCCGGAAACGATCCCCTTCCCCCAACGCGCATCTTCCTCGTTCGCCAGCTGTGAGCTCCGACAAGAGAGGGGTAGGTCAGTACCGGTATGGAAAACCGGTAAACTGAAATTTTCCTCGCGTAATGTAACGACACCGTAAGTTACATGAGACCTACGCGTGACGTCATTGTTCGATTTTTTACCAGCAGCTCCGCAGTAATTACCCGTGTTCTGTATTGACTAGCTCCACGTCGCCCGCATCATCGCGCGCCGAGAATCCACGTCGGAAGCTCCGCGCGCTCGCGCCGTGGCGCAAGCACGCATCCAATCCCAACCGGTGTCGCGATCCCCCCTCGCCCTTGCGTTCCTCCGCTTGGCGCGTGCGTCACTGTCCCCCACTCTCCATTTTGCTCTCCCCTCCGCCCCTCCCAGCACACACCATGTCGCCTCCTCCGTCGGGCAAGAAGGTGGGCCCGCGCGACCTCTTCAACGGCGGGCTGCTCCAGTGCGTGGAGGCCGCGACGCTCGGCATGCCGTTCGAGGTCTGGAAGACGCGTATGGGCCGCTACCGCACCGAGACGACCGCGCAGGCGTTCCGCAACGTCATGCGCGACGGCGGCGGCGTCTCGGCGTTCTGGGCCGGCACGGGCCCCAAGATGGTCGAGTCGGCCTCCAAGGGCGCGATCCTGCTGTTCGCGAAGGAGGCCATCGCTGACTCGCTGCTCGCGGCCGGCGTGAGCGAGAGCGCCACGGGCTTTGTCGCGGGCGCCGGCGGCGGCGTGTGCCAGGTCGTGGTCATGGGGCCCTGCACGTTCCTGGTCACGGCCGCCGTGACCGGCGACAAGTCGATCACGACCTCGCAGCGAATCTCGAACGTCTACCGCGCGCACGGGCTCAAGGGCTTCTACCCGGGCGGCACGGCCATTGCGTTCCGCCAGGCCACGAACTGGGCCTCGCGCCAGGGCTTTACGGAGATCGTGCGCGCGCGCTTCAAGCTGCTCTTCCACGGCGACGCGGACGCCAAGCTCACGGTGGCGCAGGAGGCCGGCGCCGGCATCGTCGGCGGCGCGCTCGCGTGCTGGAACCACCCGTTCGAGGTCGCGCGCATTCAGATGCAATCGGCCGCGGACCGCGGCGAGCCCAAGCAGAACATGATGCAGGTCTTCCGCACGGTCGTCAAGGAGCAGGGCCCCGGCGGGCTCTTCAAGGGCATCATCCCGCGCCTCGGCCTTGGCATCTGGCAGACGCTCTTCATGGTCACGGGCGCCAAGCTCGTCAAGCAGGCGCTCGAGGACCGCAAGTAGAAGGTGCGTCTCGGTCGTCCTCGTGTCCGTATCCACCGCCAAATTGCAAGTACGTGAAACGCATCGTGTCGCTCTCTTTCTTGATCTCTCTCTCTCTATTGATTGGTCGATTCGTATTGGGGCTGCTGTGCGCTGCCCAGGCGTGGCAGCCGCGTGGCGTGGCTCTTGCGTCGCGGCTTCTCGTGGCGAGTGCGTGGCGCCGGCGCTGGCAGCCGTGGCAGCGGAGCGTCGTCATGCTGGAGCTCCGCGCGGCGCGCGCGCACGCGCGTGGCCTGTGCCATCTCCACCGGATGCTGCTGCCAGAGCTGCTGCACCGCGCGCTCGCTCGCAGCACGACGCGCGGCCTGGAACGCGCTGGTCGCCGCCTCGAGCTCCGCGCGCTGCCGGCTGCGGCGAAACAGACGCAGCAGTGTGCGCAGTGCCATGGCAAGTGCCACGCGGCGCCGGAACGCTCTGAACACGCGCTGCACCACGCGCGCGGCACGGAGGCGCTGCCAGCGCAGCGCGAACTGTCGCACGGCACGGTGGATGCGCCGCCGGCACAAGAACACGTAGCGTACGTCGGCGCCGTGGCGCCGGTACACGGTCTGAATCCGCACGGCCGCGCGGAGCTGCCGCGCATGGAACGCAGCCAGCTCACGTGCGCGTGTCGCGGCCAGCGCGGCCTCGAGCAGCTGCTGCCGCATCCGTGCCACGCGCCGCCGTGCCAGCATCCCACACGCATGCGCCTGGAGCAGCGTGGCAGCGTTGTGCCAGTGGCGTAGCGCGGCATGTTGGTGCTCCATCAGCGCCGCAGTGCGCTGCGCCACGGTGGCATCAAACGCGAGCAGCTCGTCGCGGCGCCAGAGCCGACGCCGTGGTCCGCGGTCCGCGCGCGCGGGGCCGCCGTCGCAGTCGCCGTGCGGCGTGCGGCTGGGAAGGTACAGCAGCGGCCGCCGCAGGAGCAGCCGCTGCCACGCGTCGCTGGCATCGCGCTGGTTGATGCCATAGGCACTGGCGTCCAGCGCGTACTCGCTGGCGCTCAGCGCCAGGTCCCATGGCGACGGCGCATCGCCGGGGAGCTGCGCGGCCATGCTGCTCGACCGGTGGCGCTCTCGATGGTGATCATTCGCTTGATGACCATCATACCTCGTCTCGTATTTTTAGTGGGGCGTCCTAGTGTATCTCGTGGATCAGACCCTCGAGGCGGCGGGGAGGAAGCGCTGGGGAACCACAAGTGCCGCGCCCTTGACTCGCTGGCGAACCGACTCGCGTCTCCTCGCCGACACTGTGGACGACAAAGGGGCCGTGGGATGGCGCTCAACCGCGCGACACAGGCGGGCTTCTGCCTCTTCGACGAGCGCAACGCCGGCGGGCGTTTCCAGACGCAGGCCGAGCTCAAGCGCTTCAAGCACGTGCTCCACACGACGCGGCCGATCGTGGATGTGGGAGGGAAAAGCGACGACGAGCCTTCCGGAGCGCCCGGCCAGCGCACGTAAGCCAAACGAGCATGGGGGCCATGCAACGACGAGTCGACTCACATTCGTGTCGGGTGTGGCACTATGATACAGGACCCGCGCGCGCGCCGATGGGCTCAGCACGCTCGCGCGCCGCATGAAGGCCGAGCAGGACGTCCACGCACACCGCATCGCCAACATGAACCGCCGCATCGCCGACTACCACCACAAGGTCCGCCAGAGGAACCGTGACAAGGACGCGTGTGGCTTTCGGTAACGTGACTGACACGTTGTTTCTTCCCCGTCCACAGGAAGACGAGCGACTACAGGCCAGCACGGTCACCACCAACTTCCCGGCGATGCACCCGGCGACGCAGAAGATCTCGGACGGCGGCGTCTCGATTCGCATCCGCTCGTGCGTTGCCCTCTCTTTACCTTTGCTGGAGGGCAGTGACACTGATCGTACTTTGTATCTCCTCATCCAGGCCGCGGCCGCCCAACATCATGCACCATTCCGTGCGGTCGCCGCGGTTCCTGGAGCTGCCCAGCCACCACCAGTCCCACCACAACAACGCGCCGTGGGACCCGACGTCCTCCACGTCCTCCACGTACTCGTCGTACTCGTCGACGACGCCGTCGCCTCGGTTCCAGGACCTGGCCAACCGCGAGTCGCGCGACCTGTACTGCGACGCGATGCTCGACTACATCCGCCAGCAAAAGGACCTCGCGTACTCGGCGGCCTCCACATACCAGCAGCAAGACGGACTGTCACACTCGTACTCGCCGGGCAAGTCACCACGGTGCGTCCATGAGGAACCTAACGAGCCGCTGGCTCCGCAGCCGCTGCCCGACGGCTGGGAGGAGAAGCGAGACGCCAAGGGCCGCGTGTTCTTCATCGACCATGTCAACCGCGTGACGACGTGGACGGACCCGAGGGTGTCGGCGCGTGGATGAGTCGTAATGAAGCCATTTTTATCTATCTGATTTGACTTTTGTTTGCGCTTCGACCCGCAATGGGTTAGCCGATCGCCTCAAGAGGCTCAGCGTGGTCGTAGAGTATTGTCCTATTCAATGTATTGAAGATCTTAACTTAGTGGTGCTGCGGGCGATCAGGCGTTCGCGTCCTTGGCGTGGTGGAGGCGGTGGTGGCCCAGCAGGTCTTTGCTGTGCTCGACCGCGGTCTTGAACTGCACGCGGTCGTACACGCGCAGCCACTCGGACTTGTGGCCGCCGCTGTCCTGTCGCGCCGCGGGCGACGCGGGCGACCGCTTCGAGAAGGCCTCGAGCGTCACGCGCGCGAGGTTGGACAGCGTCTCGGCCTGGACGCGCGCCTTCTTGAGCTCCACAGCGGCCTCGTTGACCTGTTTCTGCGCCGTCTTGACCTCGTCATACGTGTGGCGCCGGCGCGTCGCGAGCTGCGTCGCCGGCATCGTGAGGTGGTGCGCCTGCGAGAGCACGATGGGCTCGAACTCGTCGTCCTTGAGCTTCTGGAGGAACAGGCTCACGCTGCCGCCCGTGCGCTTGGCCTGGAGGCGCGCGAGCAAGTACTTGCTCACGATGTCGGGCGACAGCGCGTGCGTCGAGTGGCCCATTGCCTTAGTGGGCGTCATCGCGTGCGAATGCGGCGAGGGCCCCGCCATGACCGCGTGCGGCGCGTCCTCGGAGGCGGCGTGGATCACGCTGCGCCGGTCCAGCAGCAGCGGCATCACCTTGAGCTGTTCGACCACGATCACCCAGATACGGTCGCTGTCAGTCTCTTGGATCATTTCCCTACTATAGTACTTAGGCACGCACCTCGGCGGCGTCGTGCTGCTGCTCCTGGGGCGCCGCCACGACTGTGACGCAGTTGGCGCCCGTGTCTTCGTGGATGCAGAGCTCAAGCGTCTCGTTGATGCGCCAGAAGAGCTTGGTGCCGTCGTACAGCACGCGGCGAATGCCCGAGCGGCCCTTGGTCGGCGAGTGCGGGCCGCCCGCGCCGCCCTCGAGCGCGGCCTTGTGGAGCGGCGAGAAGCTGACGTGGTCCAGCAGCTTTTGCGCCGAGCGCACCGAGATCTTGCAGACCTCACTACCACACAAAAAAGTCCGATCAGTGTCTTCCATACTCCGACGCGTCTCCGGTAGCTGTACTGTCCGCACCATGTAAACGACGGCGCGTCGCCGGCGCTGTCGGCGCCGTATTGGGTCGAACGTGAGCTCATGTTGTGAACGATGGGCGCTTGGCTGGGCCGAGGGCAACTCCGCAATCCCCTCGGGCGCTCTCAGACACAAACAACGCCATCGCGTCTCGCGCGCGTGGCGTGAGGGTCGGTGCCGGTGTGGACCAGAACCGCAGGCACACGTCTTAGGAGACTGCGGCTCGAAATAGTCGTTGGCGTCCAAGAGAGTTCAGACACTTACTTCTTCTCGCGGCCTCTGCGGCCGGTTTATTCTTGACATCTATGCCCCTACGTCTCTTCTTCCAGCCTACACCACGGCGGACGACGGCTCGCTGGGCGTCGCGCTGGCCATCGGCGCCGTCGGTGTCGGCGCCTTGGACAGACTGCCGCCCGTTATGTTCACCGGTAGCCAAATGCCCATTTGACGCATGTTGCTGACGAGTTGCTCCGTGTTGAGGCGCGGTCTCGCGGCTCCGGGAGTCCCCATGGGCGTCGTCGCGCTTGCTGCTGAGACCGGACGCGCCGCAGCAGGCATCCTCGCCCCTCCACTTGGCAGGAGCGGCGCGCTTGCCGCGGCCCTAGGCGGAGCTACGTCGCTGGCACCAACGCCAACGCCCGCGCTGCTCGTGCGCCGCGACTGCTTTGGCTCTCGGTACCGCTCGTGGCGCCGGCAAAAGCCGCCAGCGAGGGAGCGGTTCAGGCACATGTCGAACTTGCAGCGGTGGAGCGAGCAGTACTTGGTGCCCGTGATCTTGTTGCACAGCGCCGCCGAGCACGAGTAGATGCGGCTGTCCGCGCGGATGTTCTCCATCGCGAGGCACTTGGGGCAGTACCAGTCGCCCTCTGGGATCTTGTCCAGCGGCGGCTGCAGGCAGAACGTGTGGAACTCGCGCTCGCAGCCGTTGTCGCAGAGCAGGAGCGACGAGTACGAGTCGTTGCGGCCGCACGTCGTGCACCCCAAGCCCGAGTGGCTGATGTCCGAGTCGGAGCCGTCGTCGGCGTCCACGGCCGTGGCCGATACCGCAGGCGGTAGCGGAGGTCGTGACGGCTCGACAGTGGCGCTTGTGGTGTTCGCTTCCGAGCGTCCAAACACTGCCACAGGGGTTTCTTGTCGTGGCACGGGCACGGGCGGAGCGGTGTACGGGTACGCGCGTGGCGCCGCATGGCTTGCGGAAGCAGTGCCATGTCGGGAACTTGGCGCTGCTGCGATCGGCGTGGAGTTGGTCGTGCTGGGCCGCACAGTGGCTGGTGAGCGCGTGACAGGCGTTGCGAGTGCCTTGGCATGGAGCTGCGACTCGAGGAGCGAAGTGAGCCGGCGCCGAGCGTCCAGGTTCAGCGACTTGGCCGAGATCGGCGGGGTGGTACCGCTTTGCGATTGTGCGGCAGGCGTCGGCACTCGGGAAGACGCTGTTGACGACGTCGCGCTGCGGAACACGGACGTCGACGCGGCAGAAGGCGCGCTGCCGCTCACGCGCGCTGGCAGCGCCGGGCGGTGTCCCGACGGCTGCAGCGGCGGCGGCTTGTGCGCTCCGTGCTGGTCAGGGACTCGAGCCGGCTCAACCGGAGCATGTCGACCTGGACCAAACACATCATCAGCCTCCTTACGTGCCACATTAGGAACTGGCTGGCACCACGCACCTCGTTCGACGCCCTCAGCGACCGTGGGCGTCTGCGACGACGTCGACGACGCGTCCGGCGTCTCGTCGTGCGCACCGGCGGACGCGGGCGGTGGGCGCTGCGACAAGAGCAGCAGCGAGCGCGCGAGCGGCTGCACGAGCGGCGTCTCGCGCAGCCGCTGGCTCTCAAGCTGCTGCAGCTGGCGCGCGATCGCGTCGTTGGCCGTGGCGATGGCCATGACCTTCACCGGGTCCGGCGCGCGCGCGTCCTCGGGGGCCATGTCGAGCAGATAGAACGTGGACACAAAGTCCAGCGCCTCTTGCAGCGGCGCTGGCGGCGACGGTGACGGCGGCGAGCCACCCGCGCTCGCCTCGACCGCCGTTTGCAGCGAGCCGCGCAGCTGCTGCGCCTTGTGCTTCCAGAACGCGAGCTTGGCGCGCATCTCGTGGTCCGCGGCCTCGCGCGCGCGCGTCCAGAGCTGCTCGAGCGTCGCGCGCGTGTGGAGCGCGAGCAGCTCGCCGCTCAGCGGCTCGGTGAGCACCGCCTGGAGCTCGCGCACGGCCGCGTGGACCGTCTGCACGACCTCGACCGGCGTCACCGGCGCCGGCTTCAGCTGCTCGCGGCCCAGCACGGCGTCCATCGTGGCGTGGAGGCGCACGATCTCGTCGCGGAGAGACGGCGAGCTCCACGCGTCTGCCGCGCTTGTGTCGCGGCTGCGGTCGCGGCTACGGTCGCCCTCGTCCTCTGCGCCGCTCGACGCGTCGCTGTCGTTGGCGTGGACGCGGCGGCGCTTGGCAGTGGCGTTGGCGATGGCGCGCAGCTGGTGGCGCGCGGGCGCCGTGCGGCGCATGCGGCGCAGCGCAAAGTCGCCGCTGTGGGACGAGCCCGAGTCTGTGCGCGCACATGGTGGTCAGTTGCCGCGCCGCTCGGCCCGACGGACACTGTAGAACGTACCGGAGACGTCGGAGTCGTATTTGGACGTGGCGCTGGCAAGATAGAGAGAGAGAGGAGGTGAGATCAGGAGGAGGAACGGGGGGAGGAGAATGGCGGAGAGGGTGGGGGAGGCTACCCTAAGAGTTCGTAGATCGAGACGTTGGCCAGACAGTCCAGCGACGACGACGGGGGCGCGGCGGCGGAGGAGGGAGGGGAGGAGGAGGACGGCGCAGCGGGCGGCGGCGCCGAAGCCGTCGGCGGCTTGCGCTTGCGCGTGTTGATCACGGGCATGGGCAGCTACGGAGAGGTTTGTCGGTCGAATTCCAACGAGTTTTTGTTGGATGTTGGAAGTTGGAAGTTGGAGTCGGCTGTTTTGTTGGGGTTTGTTGGGCCTCGTGGGTGTTGGGGAACGAAAGTGGAAGAAATCCCCCACAGTCCACGTGGTTACTCGGGGCACGGTGGTGGTGTAGCTGCGACAACCCAGTGGAGCAACTCTGCTCAACGCCGACGGATCTATACGTTCGGTCGAGTCGCGTTGGACGCGAGGTGCTTCCACGGCCACGTCAAACCCACTGCGAGGTCGAAGACACCGTCAGCGTCAGCGAAGCTTCTGTTGGTCGCCCAGTCCCAACAGCACCGAACCAATGTTGGGAGGGCGTCACAACTGTTGGAAGATCGAAACAAGGAACAGAGTGCGAAAAACCTCGGTAATGCAAGGGGAAAAACCTATTTTGCAGATGCGTTTGACGATGGCATGAATCCTATTGTCTGTATGTCAGTACATTTCGGCTGCGCACTCATTCGGCGGCCGTGGCCTCGGTGGCCACGGGCGCCTGCTCCGCCTTGCGCGCCGCACGCTGGGCCTCGCGGGTCTGCTTGGCCTCCTCGATCTGCGCCTCGAACGACGGGTCGTAGATGTTGAGCGCCTTCATGACGGCGGTGATGGCCGTGGCGTCGATCTTCGAGGCCATGAGGTTGACCGAGTTGCGGCCGCGCCACATCACGACGTTCAGAATCATCTTCCTGTGTGACGTAGACAACGACAAGTCAGTCCAATGGATTCACTCTCGCCCAGCGGTCAGAGAGGGATACGTACTCTGCGACGGTCTGCTGCGGGCGGTCGAGCATGCAGACGAGCGTGCCCAGCGGCGCAGCCGTGATGGCCTCGCGGGTCGCCGGCTCGAACTCATCAAAGTCGAGCAGCTCACCGTGGCGCTGGAGAAGCATCTGCAGGTCGCGGGTCGAGATGAGCATCTTGCCCTTGCTGACGTACGGCAGTGCCATGCGAAGGCCGGCCTGGCACAGGCGGTAGCTCTTGCTGCCGTCCGCGAGGTTGCTGGCTTCGAACATCTTGACACCCGTGTAGACGACCTTGAGGCCCTTGGCCTTCATCTCCTCCAGAAGCTCCATCGTGATGCTCCTGGTCACGTACGTTACCGCCTTGGACTCGTCCGAGCGAGTGATCAGCTGCGCAGACGAGAAGGCGTCGTCGAGGCCGTACGTGTACTTGATGTGCTGGAACTGGTCCTCGCCAAACGCAACGTACTTCTCGCCGCGCGAGGTGCCCTTGCGCTCACGGCGGTTCTGACGCACGCGCTTCTCCTGCGACGGCTCAGCCTTATCGGCAGACTCATCAGCGGTAGCATCCTCCGCGTCGTCGACGCTCGCGTCTGCCTCCTCGACCGAATCAGCGGCATCGCCGGCAGGGGCCGCGGCAGCGTCAACGTCGGCGTCGCCGCTCACCTCCGCCTCAAGGGACGCGGCAGGGACGGCCCCGGACTTGCCCTTGGTGTCCTCCTTCACAGCCTCCTGGAGTGTTGGGGCCGTCTTCTTGAAGAGACAGATGAAGAAACCACCCGTGTTCTGCATGATACCGTGCGCAGTCGTCTCGTTAGTCAGATGCCCCAAATGGCACTACAGTAGTCAAGAAACGTACCTCATCCTGCGGCACACAGCGCATGCATCGCTCCAGGTTGAACTTGGCGATCTCCTCCGCCGTGGGCGGGAACATCGTGGCGCGGATACGGTTCTTCGGGTTTCTGCGCGACTCGTTCGAAGGGCTCGTAAACTCCTCAAAGCTCTTGTACTCCTTGAGCTCCGAGTCGAGCACCTTCCAGGTCGTCTTTCCTGGACGACGCTTGAGCAGCGGAAGCGTGTTGGTCACGTCCACGAGCTCGAGCGCACCCTGCGACCAACGCAGCATTTCGGCAACGACGGCTTCGTTCTCCAGCGGGTTGAACGTGCACGTCGAGTAGCACATGTAGCCGCCAACCTTGAGAAGCGAGGCGCCGCGCTTGGCGATCTCGACCTGAAGCGGGTGGAGTGCAATGCCGTTCTTGGCGTCCCAGTTCTTCCAGATCATCGGGTTCTTGCGGAGCGTGCCGTCGCCGCTGCACGGCGCGTCGCAGAGCACGCGGTCGAAAAAGCCGTTCTGCTTCTCCTCTTCGCCGCCGAGGAACGGGATCTTCTGCGCCTCGTGGCAGGTCACGAGGATTGCGGGCGAGCCAATGCGTTTCGACTGTAGTGATCATAGCACGTGTATCAGTGTTTCTGAACCTTAGTGATTCGCCTCCCAGCTCCAGAAAACGCACCTGGTGCACGAGCATGTATGCGCGCTTGAGGTCGACGTCGTTCGCGACGACCATGCCCGTGGGCGTCTCGCCCGTGATGGCCTCCTGCGCGTGGAGCGACTCGAGCAGCTGCGAGGTCTTGGAGCCGGGCGCGGCGCACATGTCGAGCACCTTGTGGTGCGGCTCGACGCCGAGCACGAGCGGCGGGATCATGCTCACGGCCTCCTGGCGCGTGATGCTGCCGCCGTCCGAGAGCTCCACGAGCCACTTCTGGAACTCGGACAGGATGTCCAGCTTGCGGATGCGGCGGCGCTCGACCGACCACTGGAAGCCGCGGTGGTCCGGGTACCACGGCATCTCGCTGATGGGCTCGACTTCCTCGTCGTCCACCACGAGGCCGTCAAACTTGAAGTCGTTCTTGATGCGCTCGCGGATGCTGCCAATTAAACCACATACCAGGTCAGAATGAAGGAGAGCGACTCGTAGAACCACACACGCCGCACGCACCGGTCGGCGAACGCGCACGAGTTGTTGATGCGGAAGCTCGTGGGCAGCGGCTTGGCCAGGAACGCCATGAACGCGTCCCATTCGTCCGCGGGCACGACGTCCTGCGCCTGGTAGTACTTGACGAAGCTCTCGTTCGTGAACACAAACTCGGTGTAGTTGTCTTCGCCGCCGGGCTTGTCCTGGCGCCACGCGTCCGTGCGCACGCCGTCGCCGCGGCTCTTCTTGTTGCGGAAGTGGCGCCCGCCGCCTCCTCGTCGCTTGCCCATGGTTGCTCGTCCGGTTGCTTTCTTGTAGTTGGGGTGGCTGGATGACTGGAGACATCCGAACCTGTGGAGTGACTCGGCGGCACTGGTTGCCGGAACTCAAGAGCTAAATTTCCAATACACGGTATGTTGATACCCACGCCCCTCAGTCCTATACAGTGACGACGGGACGTATATACCTGAATTTGTAATTTTCTCAGAATATCCACCTTATCATGATACATACAGGCACAACATGAATGGGGTCCGATCAAGGATGCCTTGGCGGATGGAGAGCGGCGCAGCGCGTTCAAGCAGAATACATCGATGATATTAGGATTATAATACTAGGGGGATAGGCTCGTGCCTAGGGCAGCGGCGCGCGCGGGGCTCTTCCTTCCCGAACGAGGGAGAGCACCGGCACCCCAACCGACCTGCCTTCTTATCTGTTGCAGTGGCTGCTCTATGCCAGGACGGCGGCGCAGACCGACACGTCGTCGCGCTTGCCGAGCTTCTTGTGCGCGAACGCGAGCAGATTGGAGGCGCTGTAGAACGCCAGTTGGCGCACGCGCTTCTCCTTGGAGAACGCGGCGCGCGTGATCTCGAACGCCGGGATGCTCGCGCACTTGGCCCGGAAGGTCTCGTACTCCTGCTCGTCCAGGCTCGTGTTGGACTTGAGCTCCTCGACGGCCTCGCGGCAGAAACCAGCAGCCGACACGGCGAACGGGATGTAGTCCTCGCAGACCGTGAACGTGTCGATGGCCTGCTGAACCGTGCTCTTGGCGATGAGCTCGGCGTTGGCTGGGTTGGGCTCGACGCAGTCCAGCACTTGGTCGACGTACAGGTTGTCGTGGACGCCGTCCGAGAAGAGCAGGCACACGTCGCCGGGCTCGTACGCGCACGTCTGGATGTGGATGTCGGACGAGTAGTTGATGGCCTGGTTGCTCGACACGACCGCCGGCACGTTGAAGTCGTAGATGATCGAGTCGCTCTCGAACACGACCTTGTCGCCGCGCAGCAGCACGGCCTTGCAGTCGCCGATCGTGAACACGTACATTATCCGCGCGTGCTCGTCAAAGTAGACGGCCGAGAGCGTCGAGTCGAGGCGGCCTTTGCGGCGAGTCGACTTGCGCGCGTTCTTGGTCGCGATCTGCATGTACTGGCTAAAGTCGGCGGCCTGGATCGGCTCGTCGCGCGCGCGCTTCTTGAGCTTGCCGAGCATCGCGAGCGTCTCGGACACGAGGATGCGCGCGAGCACGCCCGAGGACTTGAGCGTGCCCGAGACGCCGTCGGCCACGACCATGTACCCGGGGCCGTACCCGACCGCGTCGTCGCCGTGGTAGTTGTGCTGCGCGCTGCCGACCGACGCGAACACCGCAGCGCGTCGGCCGCCGCCCAGCGCGGCCGCGGTCTTGTGGGGCTTGCGCGGCGTGGCCGCCGCCGACGTGTCGAGCGTCGGCGACGACTTGCAGTTGCGCATGCGCGCGAGCAGGTGCTGTGCCGTGTTCATCATCGGAGTCGGCGGTGGGCTAGGTTGTTGGACGCCGCACAAATTTGGCGTGTGTGAGTTGGGCAACAACCAACGTTGGGACGGGCGCGGGGGCGGGGCCGTGTTGTGCTGTGCTGTTTTTGGGCGAGGGTCGAAACTTCTCACGAGGCGCGGGGCCGCGGAGGGGAAACGCCAACGTTAGGTTGGGAGTTGGGGAGGCGTTGGGACCGTGGAGCGGTGTTGGGATGTGGGGAGTGCGATGGTGTTGGGAGCACGCCCTTTTGAATCCGGGAGAACAACGCCCCAACAGCAAACAGCAGACCTCCGGCTCAGCGCAAGGAAGATAGAGAGTGTGCCCGTAGGGCTGGTGCCACCGACTCGCTGCCAGCCCAGGAACTGCGTTTGACGAAAATCGAAAGAGTGGGTGGTCGGTGGCGGGAAAATGTGTGTGTCAAGTGACATCCCGTGTGTAATGGCGTGATTTCATCCAATCGTGAGCCGTGAAATTGATGAAAATCGGCGGGTTGGCCACCGCAACGGCTGGGCGTTTGGGGGCGCGACGGTGGTTCATTCCGAAAATGGCTCCATCCGGAGGTTCCACCAACTGGCCTGTTGGCTACTCTCGCTGGGTGCTGGGCTGGACGGACAGAACTCGGTCCAGCCGACGCTACACTCGCGGGTACACACAGCATGTGCGGTCGAACCGCCGCGAACGAGGCAGCCGTCGCTTGGCTGTGTGTGCAACCCAACACACAGCAGCAGCTGATCCAAGCTTGCCTTTTGGGATGTTGGGCATCGACACTTGGTGGAACTTCCGTGAAGGTTGCACGAAGGTCGTAGGAATGTGTGCAACATATCGCTTCCTGTCAACTCGGCGGATCATTTCCCACGATGGCGACGGCCACCGGCGCGCGGCGCCTCAAGCTGCTGCTGCTGAGCGACCTCGACGGCCAGATCCGCCGCGTGACGACGCTCTGCGAGCACATCGTGTGCTCGAGCGACGGGGACCTGGACGCGGTGCTGGTCTGCGGCGGTTTCGTCGCCGAGCGCGAGTCCAGCGCGTACGCGCGCAACGAAGGCAACGCTGCCGCCGAGGGCGACATGATGGCGCTCATCTCACGGCTCGAGACCATCGTGTGCCGCGTGCTCTACGTGCCGGGAGAGGTACAAGACGCTCCTATGTAATCGCACTGTCGCTGCTTCTTCACTGACAGTGCGGTGTGGTCACGCAGAGCGACCCTCCGACGACGCGGCCGACGTGGGAGGAAGCGACGCCCAACCTGACGCAGTACTCGGTCAACTGCTTTGCGAAATCCGAAACACTCGTCCCTGGTGTGGCGGTCACGGGTGAAGAGCGGTATATGAGGTGCGTGGCAATGAGAATGGTTGAAAGCTCTGGAGAGCGAGGCTTACGCTTACGCAAATCTTTCACGGTGTTGGGCCAGGCTTGTCGGCGACGGCAAGGACCCTGTCGATAATCTGGATTTGCTCCTCGTCTTGCGCGATTCCTCCTCGGTATCATTATTGCCATCTCCCCGTATGTTCATTGGGTTGTCAGCCGTCTCCTATTCACATGTATAGTTTACTAATCTTGCGCTGCGTGTCCAGGGGTTCGTCATCGCTCTCCACCTCCTGATGCATCTCTCTATCGATTGCAAAACTCATCACTCAAGGTGCATATCCGTATACATGCAGATGGAAGACGAAAGCACGCTGCTGGACTTCCACCATTTGGAGATCGTCGGCGGTGCGCACCAAGCGCTCGAGACCAATGCGCCCATCATCTTCCCAGGTTTGTCGCATTCAGGTCGCTCATGATGGTCATAGCGCTGCTTACTAACGGGCCGCTGCAATTGATATGCAGGCTCACTGCGCTTGGGCCAGTTCACGATCCTGGAGCTCGCACAGCGTCCGACCGACGACTCGTGGGCCGTCGTTTCCTCGCGTCTGCTGGAGCTGCCGTACCGAGAAGAGGACGACGACGACGGCGATGCCGCGTACAGTGGCTACTGACTGGAATAGTCGCATTTGGATGTGGATGTGGATGTGGGTGGATCCGCCCGTTGTGTGCGCGGATGTCGCGGGCGCAACTACAGTCGTGATGGGCACGAGAGTGATGGCGGCAACCTCAGGAAATGACGGTTGGGGATACCAATCGACCATCACTCGTGGGTATCCATCTGCCGTAAACTACGAACCCACAATAAATGACGAACCCCTCTCTTGCTGTCCTGCCGCAGAACAGTTCTTCTGGCGTGTAAAATACCGTATTTCTTCGCTCAGTTCTCGTTCCTCACACGGAAAAAAGGGAAACAAACGCTTCCTCCATCCGCGACACGGCGGCCCCCCTTCGATCGCGTCCCCTCTCCCCCGTTCGCGCCCATGGGGGAGCTCCCGCCGAGCGCCACTTCGCAAGGCGTCGACCTCTTCGAGCTCGAGCGGCTGCGCGTGCTCGTGCGCTTCGAATTCGACCGCGACCTCACGCAGGAGGAGCTCGTGGTGGCGCTCACGCGGTGCCACAACAACACGCGCGAGGCCTACCACTTTTTGAAGGAGCAGCGGCGTCAGGCGCAGCTGCAGGCCGCGGCCGAGATGGTTGCCGCTGCTACAGCCACGTCGCACAGCACGGCCAGTGCGGCCGCCGCTGGCGCGCACGGTTCCAACGGGCACGTTGCCCACGACTACAACAATCACAACAACACCACAGCCACGACGAGCACCAACGGCGGCAAGCGACGCAACGGCAGCGACGGCAGCCTCGACGGCGACGTGCAGATGGACACGCCCAACAAGCGCCACCGCTCGTCCACGGCGGACGCCATGACCATCGACCTGTCGCAGGCCAACGACAACGTCGACATGACCCAGTCCACGCAGCAGGAGGACAGCGAGAGCGCGAGTCCAACGCGCGGCCGGCGCCCGCGCCACTACAACCTGGAGCGCGCGTCTCAGCTCATCTCGGACACGGTCACTAAGATCATGAAGCACAAGGCGACGCGCGCTTCGGTGGACGATGTGCAGTGGCTCTCGGCGGCCGTTGAGGCGCTGGCGGTCAAGCGCACGCCGGGGCTGGACGAGCCGCTCGCGGTCGTGGTCGAGGCGCTTGCGAATGCGCTCAAGCACGTCCCCGTGACCGACGTGGCCGCTGTGCAAAGCGACGGCGTCAAGCAGATCCTGGAGGTGCTGAAGCAGCTCCCGCGCCAGGACCAGTACACGATGGTACGTTGATGCTCCACTCCTCCGTCAACTATGCGGCCATCTCACTGTATGTGCGTTTATGATATGTGTAGGATCTGCGATTGGAGCCGTCCACTGAGAAGATGAATGAAGACGTGGGTAAAGTGGAGAATACGTTTGCGTACGCGCTGGCCGACCACATGAAGAAGAGCGAGCGAGCCCAGGCCGCGAGGAACACGATTTCAGTTATCAAGGATGCGCTCTCGGCGTGTATTACGCGCCAAGAGTCGATGATGAAGTCTGTGAAGGACGCGCAGTTGCATCGAACTCGCGTGCGTGCTCGAGTTGGTGATCTCAAGAACGATATCCAGGCGCAGTTGGAGCAAGCTGGAAAGGATGTGAAATCCAGCGAACATGATATGGTTCAAGCGAGAAACAACAAGTTAGTCCACACCGCGGCAGTGATGCAGATCGTGATGCAACACAAGAAAGCACTCGTGTCTCAAGGTGATGATGAAGACAGCGCTACTTTAAACGCCCACGAAGCGATTGTCGTTTCAACGGATCCCAAAGTTGTGCGAATGCGTCAAGAGCGCGAGGAAAGCGAGCTGCTCTACAAGGTCCGCAGACAAGACGTTATGCGCGCGAACACACGACTGGAGTTCTACCAGAAGCTAGAAGCTCTTCGTCAAAAGGTGTTGCCGAGTGTGCAAGACTGGTTGCTGTCGTCTGCCAGACAAGTTCAAGTACTGTCGGAAGAGGTCGAATGTGATATGGAAGACCGAGTGAAGATGTACGTTTCGAAGATGACCCAATCTCTCCGACTCTACTATGAGTTCCACACTATGCGCCAGCTAATTGCGACCAAAGACAGAGAGAAGCAGAAGGAAACGCTGACCGAGCACATGGAATTTTACGACGACCTCGCGCCCAGCTCGAAAAAGGAGATTGAGAAGAAGATCAGTGAGTTCAGTAGCGTCATTTTGCACTCGACTCAGGTCATGCGTGAAGTTGCGTCACTGCAATGCGAGCTTTGGGAAGGCAAGCGTGAGAGCATGGAGCGTGTGTTTCCGGCTGTTCTCAGCGAGTATGGAAAGCTCTATGACGCTCTCAGTGGTGGGGCCAAGGATATGATGCTCGACTGCGTCAATGTGATCCGAAACCAGCCCCCTGCAACACCTATGGTCTCCTCGCCTGTTCTTGTGCCAGCCAATGTCGCTGCCATCGCGACAGTTACACCGTACGAATTTGTGGGTCGTGAGTTTGACTCACACCGCGCGCAGCCTGTGCGTAGTACTTCGTTCGCGCCCACCTCACCGGTCGTCGATCTCACTGGTGACGAAGACGGGGACGTCACAATGGATGGATCCCTTCGGGAACGCTTCGTGTTCACTCCGTCGCAAGACAACTTTTCAAACCAGAGCACGGATGAGGTCGCTCGACCTGGAGCAGAGCCGACTTTTTCAGTCGTCAAGATGGAAGAGAAACCTAGCGAGCCGGAAATTCCTCGCAGTGTCCGTGAGTTCCCGATGGGCTCGCTCCTGTGTTGGATGCAGAAGGACGAGTTCGGGGAAC
The DNA here is from genome assembly GCA_023336295.1 of Pythium folliculosum. NCBI lineage: Eukaryota > Oomycota > Peronosporomycetes > Pythiales > Pythiaceae > Pythium > Pythium folliculosum. The sequence goes on along the minus strand of JAADWV010000065.1, from coordinate 42,334 downwards.
TAGATGGCGTCTATACGGGGCATGTGAAGGGCCGGACGCCTGGAGGCTCGTACATTTTGGAAGATGCGGAAGGGCTGGAGCACGTGATTCCAGTCACCAATTTGTTCACGCACGAAGAGGTGCGTATGTGCGTGTGATGCGAGTATCATGGGAGTGACTCTGACCCGCCGATGAATGGTTATGTACTATTGCAGAAAGAGGCTTTCTCTCGTCAGCAGCACCAAGACTCGAACGAGGAAGGGCCGAACAAGGAAGGTTGTGTGCTCATGTGAGTCCCCGCATGTTCGGGTTTCACCCACTCTCGTATCGCTCGTGAAAGCATCGTTTGTTTGTCTGTCGACGTTGATTTATTAACGGTTTCGCCACCAGACTCCCATTTTGCACTTTATCCCGGCTCCTTGCCTCACTGTCTGTCCCACTCTTCATCTCGATTGCTTTCACTTGTTGCGCTGGTGACAGCCGGTGGCCCCTGGTCGAGCGCACGCCAACCCGATCCAGCGCCGTCGCGCGGAGTCCGCGCCTCGCGCTCTGCACAAGACTCATCCATCGGTTGACGGCTGACCCAAGCGGAGACCGAGGCGCTCGTGCGCGTGGATCGTGCACCCACACCCAGTGCCCACGAACATTCAGCAGAGAGGAACGAGTTCGGGATTGTTCACGTGACGAGTACGGTAACAGTCGCAGGAGACTCAAGTTGTGGCTTTATCTCATCGCGGATGGAGTGGGATACATCCAACCTCCTCTGTATCTCTCTCTCAATGGATATGTAGCCATCTCAATCAGGCGCGGCGTCAAGAAAGAACAAACCAACAAGCAAAAAAAAACTTCCTCGAGTCGACGCGCCGGCTGTCACACGCCTCGGTGGCCACCCTGTGTTTGCAGGGCCGTTCATCGACGCGCGCACCGGTCACCCACAGTCCCTCGTCTCGCAGGCCACCCTGTTTTAGCAGGGCCGGTCATCGACTTGGGAGGAGCAGTCTTCTTGAGGGCAGCAGTCACAGATCCGAACCTAAGCGTCTCGGAACCGAACCTAAGAGATTTAGTTCCGAAGGCGCTAGGGATCGAACCCTCGACCTCGCGATCAGAATCCCAGTGCTTGACCACTGCGCCAACCCTGATCGGTTGGGAACGGAGACGGTGCCACACAGCCCGTATTGTGTATAATGAATTGCAGAATGAATTGCACACGATTCACGTTGAATTGGAATCATAGTCATCAACCACCCACCCACCCACTCACACAACGTCGTGGGTGGATGGGTGGTGCAACTCTGTCGGTTGTGTACACTTCACTGTCAATCAATTGAGCTCACTGTCAACACCGTCGGTTCTGTACACTTCAAGGTCTCCATTTCGAGTCAATTGAGCTCAATGTCAACTGAATGACCAGGTTGAACTGCCCCATGCCTTCGTTCCCGTCTCCCTCAGAGTTCCGCGGCAGCTCGCCACGGCGTGGCGCGAATGGAGAAGCGACGCGCTGCGACCAGCGTCATATGTATCATCCGGCCGCCTCGCCCCCGACGCCTTTGCCCGTGTTGCGTACAGCACTGCTTGGTACATCGCGAGCGGCGATTGTAACCCACGGGCATCGCCCAACTGACCGGCACTCCGCCCTGCGCTCGAGGCCGAGCCCCAAGGCGACGTTAGCGTATATACTCCACTCATAGTAGACCGCGGCGGCGACTCCAGAGTTATGAGGGGCGGTGGCTCCCTCTGGAGCGCCTCGTGGTGCGCGAGATGGCTTCCGCTGGGCGTGTCTTGTGTGGAGCCCTTGGAGTGGTATTGGCTGATGCGCGAGGCTTCGTTGGCGGGCAGACCGGCGCGCTTCATCACCTCGCCCTGCGCGTGGAGCCGCTGGAACGTGTTGATGATCCGGCGCGCCGCGTGCGTAGCTCCGCGCACAATGGTGGGCAGCAGCTCCACGTTGGCCGTGTCCTTGGTCAGCTGATGAAGCAGCACCTTGGTCTTGACCACGTGGTCGACTGGGAGCATGGCGCGGCCATTGTCGTCCCATTTCCATGTGGCCTTCGCGAGTAAAATGTTGGTGAACAGCGCACGCGACTCCCTGGGGTCGATCACTCTTCCGTCGGATGCGCCGCGCGGTCTCGGCTCGGCTGCGTCGTCCTCGGCGACACCTCGATCCATCGGAGAGCGTGTGCGGCATGACTACATCGGGCATCGAAGAGGTGTTTGCGAGCGAACGAGGAGCTGTAGGAGGAGCAGGAGAAGGAGGCTGAGGTGAGGTCTGCGGAGGACGGCAGCGCGTTGCGGTCCGGAGCGGGCCCCCCGCGGACGCAGCCGCTCGTCGCGACATCGTGCGCACCCGCATGGGAACCCTGTCAGTTGCAGAGCGACTAGTAGTGACTCAGTAGACATGAGTCACAAGACACGAGTGCACGGAATCTCTGGGATGAAGGCTTAGCTCAACGTCCATTTGCACATAACCAGTGCATTTGCTGCATCAGGTGCTGAGTCTGAGTCTGATCCCTGTGTCGATCCCTCACCAGCTCCAAAACCAAAGCCACAAGACAGACACCAGCCAACACGATGGCGGCGAGCGGCGCGCCGCGCTGGAACATCGTCGAGACGCGCGCCGTGGAGACGCGCAAGAGCGCGGACGGCGCCAAGCGCGTCAATAACTACGCGCTGCTGCGCACGCTCGGCCACGGCCGCTTCGCCAAGGTCAAGCTCGTCGAGCGCATCCCGCCGCTGGCGCCGACTCCACCGGCCGCGCCGACCGTAGACGACCCAGAGGCGCTGGGACCGCCGCCGCCGTCGATGGCGCCGCTGCGGCCGATGTTCGCGCCGGCAGCACCATCTCCGCCGGTGGCAGCAGAGGCGCCGCGACGCCAGTTCGCCATGAAGATCTTCTCCAAGGCCACGCTGTCCAAGATGAAAGACTACGTCTCGCACGCGCCGCGCCACAGCGACGACGACGAGGCCACAGCGCTGGCTGCATCTTCCTCGCCACCGCCGCCGCCGCCGCCACGGACGTACGCGCCCGGGACGATGCGCGTGGTCACGGCGCTGGACCGCGTGCGCGACGAAGTGCGCATCATGCGCTCGCTATACCACCGGAACGTCGTGCTGCTCTTCGAGGTGATCGAGGCCGAGAGCAGCGACAAGATCTACCTCGTGGTCGAGTACATGCCACTGGGCCCGTGCATGGCCTTCCGCCCCGACACGAAGGACTTTGTGAGCCCGCTGACCGGCTCGGTGCTCACGGACGAGCTCGCGCGCGCGCACACGCTCGACATCCTCAAGGGACTCCAGTACCTTCACGCGCGTGGCGTCTGTCACAGAGACCTTAAGGTGGGTTTGTGGGCGACTACACGGATGGTGTACTGGATATATGGCTAACATGTCCTTGTTCTATGACGCCATCTAGCCCGACAACGTGCTGCTGAACGCCGAGGGGCGGTGCCACATCTCGGACTTTGGCTCGGCGCTCCAGCAGACGTCGTCCACGCCGCTGCGCGTGACCGACACGGTCGGCACGTACCAGTTTCTCTCGCCCGAGAGCTGCGCCGGCGACCCGTACGACCCGTTTGCGGCCGACGTCTGGGCGGTCGGCGTGATCCTGTTCGTGTTCCTCTTTGGCAGACTGCCCTTCCAGGGCGACACGACCAAGGAGCTGTTCGACGACATCCTTCGGTGCGAGCTCGTGATCCCCGACGAGCCGCGTGCCGTGAGTGGTGCGTGTCGCGACTTGCTGTCTCGACTGTTGTGTAAGGACGCGAGCCAAAGAATATCGATCGCCGACGCGCTCCGCCACCCGTGGCTCTGTCCACCAGCCGAAGAGGACGACGAGGATCAGCCGCCGTCGTTTTAGAGAAGCGAGAGGGCCAAATAGGATAGATTTCAGTGTGGCGATGCCACAGCAGCAGTATATGGGCATGGTTAGTCAGCCCCAGCGTCTCGCGGGGCGTTTGTCTATAGCAGTATAGGATGCTGCATCTGTTATAGAAAAGGAATCTCGCAGCCTCAGAGGTTGATATGGAGAATCTCACGGAGGCACATAGTGGCGAAGCAGCCGCTGGACAGCGAAAATGCGAGCTGGACAGCGCCTGCATCCTCTGCAAAGGATACATATCTCTATAAGCCAAACACACACATTTCCTCCCCATTTAGACGTCCTCGCCACGTACCGTCTATGCGCTGCCACTCGACGTCTCGCGGTCGCTCGATCAGCGCGCGGTACGCTCCCTTCAGCTCGGTGGAGTCGCTCAGCGCCGTCGCCGTGCCGTGCTCCTCTTGTAACTGCAACAAAACACACGTACGTAAAACCACAAATAAGTCAGTGAGATGTTGTGACGAACGCGGAGCAGACCAGTCGTGAGCGCACCTCCTGCAGGCGGCCACCCGTCTTGTTGGTCGGCCGTAACACGTTTGATCCTGGTAACGGCAGCACGACGCACGAAAGAGGCTGCTCAAGCCGCTCGTTGAGCTCGGCGGCTTTCTCGGCCGTGGCGACGACCACCGACTCATCGCTCTCGCGCACGAGATCGCCCTCTACGACCTTCGCGCCTTCGTGCTCGATGCGGTACGACGCCAACGCGTTGAAGAGGAAACTCTGGTACGCGTGGAGGTACATAGTGCGTCGCCCGAACGGAATGTTCCGGATCGCCGCCTCCCATGCCGTGGCGCCGAACCGCTTGAGGCCCGTGAGGACCGCCCGCTCGACTTGCATGCTCGTGGGCGGAATGAGCTTGAGCACGGCGTCGACGTCGTCGCGGTTCGCCGCGAAAGCGGCCTTCGCGGCCGCGCACTCGGGCGGATCGAAGTCGGACGTCGCGAAGATCTTGTCCACTGCCGCCTCCCACTTGCCCGCGACGATGAGCTCGCCAATTTGGTGCGGCCGGACAGTCGACGTCGGGAGCCCCACACGCTGGAAGCCAAAGAAGTTGATGAAGCCGTGGCGCTGGACAAAGTCCACGCGGTCCTTCACGTCGGCGTCCGCGAGATCCTCCGGCAGCCCACGCACGATGATGGTGAATCGGTTGCCCGTCAGAGCACCAAGAGCCTACGCGAGACACACAGCGCGTGAGAACCAGAGTAATTGCGTCCGACAAGATAGTAGACGTCATTACCAGTGGCGCGGCCACATATTCGATATGGCCTACGCGGACGCTTGAGCTGCTTGTCTCAGTCATGGTCCCAGAGTTGGCATCTTGGTTGACCTCCAGCAGCCGCTCGGGCGCGACGCCCTGGACCGTCACGTGCTGGTACGTGATCGCGACCTTGTCCTTGGTGCCCGCGGTCGCGAACGCCGACACCGGCCGCTTGAGCTGCCGCGCGAGGCGCTCAAAGCACGTGAAATGCTCCACGTTGGTCTTCTGCAGCACGAAGCGCACGAATGGATCCGGTGGCTGGTCTGCGCGCTTGCGCTTCTTCGCGTTGTGTGGCCCGAACGCAGCCACGAGGCATTGCCGCCCGCGGCGCGTCTCCGTGCGGGTCTTGAGCGAGTGCGACGCGGACGAGATCTGGCGATGCAGCGCCGTTCTCACCTCTTTCGAGTCCTCGTGCGCCAGCTCCACGCCCCGCACGGCGTCTGGGTGGGCCGCGCCCCTGCGGATGAAAGCGAGCAGCGCGCTGGCGTTATCGTCCGAGACGCCAGCCGCGCGGAATTTTTTGTACATGCCGTCCAGCACGACCTCGATCCGGGCGCGCTCGGTTGTCGAGCCAGCCTCGGCTGCAGGTTTGCGCAGTCGGCAGTCCAGTGACGGGAAACAGTGCTGTGGGCAACGGGAGAGCGAGTGGTCAGTTGAAGGCTTCGGTAGTGATATCAAACTGCTGGTACTGTACCTGGATGCAGACCTGGAGGTACACGCGGTCCCGGAACTCGGTGGGCGCATCGATGAGACACGGTAGCTCTGACTCTGACGCTGCCACGCGTGTAAGCTGCATGATAATCGCCGCCTCGTCGTTGTCTTTCGCCAGTTCACGCTCGAGCTCGTCGCGCCAACCGCCCGGCGGGTCGGCGAACACGAGCGGCTCCTTGGCGCGTTGCTTGCCGCTGCTCTGTCGCGCAGCCTCCATCGCCGCAATAACAGCCTCGCGCTCGCTCTGCGTGGGCAGCCGCGCCGCGACGGCGTCGTCCGGGTCCAGCGACAGCACGCGGCCATCCAACGAGATCTCCTGCACGACAAAGTCCGCCGGTCTGCGTAGCGGAGAGTTGGTCCGTTCGCGACACAAGCAGAGCCGTTAGATCACAGCGCCATTGCACTAATCTGTAGCCTGCGCTACAACGCACCGCGTCTTGATGGCGCCGGGCAGCGCCGCGCGCGGCGCGCGCGCGAGGAACGCCGCGATGCCCACGACACTCGCGTCCACCATTTCCATTTCCGATCTCACCTACTGGAATAAGCACGGGTGATACGAAGCTGGGACCATCACTCATGCGTAACCACTTGGTGGGGAGCAGTTACGAACACGACCATCCAGATCTGCGACATGTGTGTTGGTGGATTCGATTGGCCAATTCCCGTGTGGGCAGGTCCGTTCCGCCGATGGAAGACCAGACAGCTTCTCAACCGACACTCACCAACATCCCACGCGCCGACGTCGTCGCGATCAGCTCCTAGCTGCCTCCCTGACGCCACTCTCCGTATCCCTTCCTTCATAGAGACGACGTCCGACGCGATGGAGCCCTTCGCGCCGTCGCCAAGCGCTCGCCCGCAGACGCAGACGCAGTACCGACGCTATGACGCCGACCGCTTCGACACGTGCCGCGTCGAGGTCGCCACGCCGCCGCATCATGGACATCAGACGCCCGACGACGACGACGTGCTGCGCGGCGAGGACGACGAGCCGCCGCCGGTGGCCGACGCGGCGTTCTTCCTGCCGATCGACCGCAAGCAGCGCCGCGTGAACGCGCGCGTGGTCGGCCACCACGACGGCACGCGCACCGGCCAGCTCAAGGAGAGCTTCTTCAACACGGCGCTGGACCTCTACGCCGCGAGCCATATCCTCTCCATCCACCTCGTGACGTTCGAGAGCCTCCTGTGCGTGCTCGTGTCGGTGCTCGCGACCACGGGGTACTACTTGTTCGGCGGCGCGCGCGGCGACGGCGCGTCCTTCGGCGCCAACATCTCGTGGATGATCGTGTCCATCGCGGTCGTCTCGCCCATGATCATGCAGATCAAACAGGCGTACACGCGGCGCGAGTTCGCGCTCATCGACATTGGCGAGTCGCGCGCGCTGTTCACCAACATCTTCCTCGCGAACGCCATGTGGAACTGGGGCGACAACGGCCGCGCCAAGCTCCCGATCGACCACGTGGCCAAGACCAAGGCGCTGCTCCATCAGCTGATCACGGACACGGCCAACGTGCTGCTGCTGCCCACCATGACGCGAGGACGCCATCGCTTCACGTCGGTCGGCCGCCAGCTCGCGCGGAGCTACGTGGCACGCACGCAAGAGCTCCAGATGCGGATCATCAGCACCTTCCAGCGGCTCCACGCGCAGGTCGAGGTGATGAAGCGCGCGGGGCTGCCCGCCAACGAGGCCTCGCGCATCAACCAGTACCACTGGCTGCTGCAGGCGCGCATCGAGAAGCTCCAGAACGTCAAGGTGGGTACGTACCCGTCAAATGAGAAGATGTGGCGATCTCACATGGCAGCTCTCTGTTCTTTGTAGTTCTACCGCACGCCGCAGGCCACGCGCTCATTCACACGGCTCTTCATCCTCATCCTGCCGATCTTCTACGGCCCGTACTACGTCTACCTCATGCGCTCGGACGAGTACCACTACGCCAACTTTGGCTTCTGCCTGTCGCTGAGCGTGCTCACGAGTCTCACGATGATCGGGCTCTTTAACGTCGAGATTGCGATGGAGGATCCGTTCGTGGGCGGCGGGCTCGACGGCATCCGCGCCCGCGAGATGTTTGTGCACCTGCGCCACATGATCGACCACTGCGACCGACAGATCCAGCAAGACCTTGTTGCAGCTACAGATGGAGCTGCGCCGCTCGTGACAGCCTCGGGGAAGACAGCTTCCGTATAGATATCTCCTTCAACGTCGTGGTCTTTGCTTCCTTGGTGTTCATTTTTTCGTGATCGACCCGAGATCGCTGTCGCCGTCGCACAATCGATGAGTGCGAGCTACTTGCTTAGCGGCCTTCAACCCCGTTCACACAGCCGATGATGCTCACGCTCACCCGTCAACCCGGACGCGCTCAAGCTGCTCGAGATCCAGAAGGTCGGCGACGATGCGAGCTTCCGTGAGGTCATCACGGCGGCTGACGTCGCTTGGAGACGGCGAAGTCTACTCAAGATGGCGCTGACGTTCACGACCCAGCCCGCGCCAGCGCCCACACCCACACACCGTCGCCGGCAGCGCCTCGGAGTGGGGCGGTTGACACCGACCGTGGTCAGACAGACACCTTGGGGTCGATTTGAACACACAGGCACGGATACGCGCCCAGTCACAGAGTGAGGCTCGTCCACGCAGTGTACATCCATCCCCGAGCGACCATGATCGACGGGATGTCGAATGTTGGTCGCACATTAGGATATTCCATTTGCTCTTCCGAGCGAAACTCACAACCCAGGCCTCGTCATCCATGTCAGCCGCTTTGTTCACAAAACAAAAAAAACTGGTGGTACCAATGAAACAAATGCTAAAAAGCGCGATGGCTGCAAGAGGTATACAATCGTGAGGCAGCTGCGATCGACGGTGGTGCTGCGCCGACCGGTCCGGTTGCTAGTGCTGGGCTGCAAGTTCCCGCTGGACCGCACGACGATGACGCCGAACGTCGCGTGCTTGCGCACGGACACTTGGATGGAGTGCTGTTGCCTTAACCGTCGAGTTTGACCACGAGACATCGGCTGTAAGCTGATCCTCTTCATCGTGTCCCCATCCAAGCACACGATCGATGCGGTGAAAGCCATCGGGTAGTCTGACGAGTCCTGGATCCTCCCAGACGTCGTCGTCGTCGGCTGGCCCTATCGCGTCTTGATGCGGTGCATCGTGTGCCTGGGCGCCATCATCTTCGTCGCTAGAAAAGAGAGTCAGGTCTACGTCGACCTGCCCAACACGGTCGGTGGTGGGCTGAGTAACGCGCAGCGCATCTGGAGTGGCAGGTACAGTACTAGCATCTGGAGTGGCACGTACAGTACTAGAGTCAGCATCGTGTGGGTGCAGTTGGTCCCCGCGTGACCACTTACCGGTTGCCTCGGGACGAACATTGATAGCGGGAGTGGGTGCTACTGGCAGCGGCACCGCGTTTTGCGGCGCTGGAGTCGGTGTATGATCGCGGCCTGCAATAACACAACAAACCAAGATTCAATGCCGTGTGCCAACGCATGCTGGTACTCAGAGACACTCCCGCTTACCGTCTCGCTTTCCGTCATAACATGCGTTTGTCAAAGGAAGCGCAACTACTCGCGTGCCCACGAATACCGGCCGCGTCATGGCAGAACTCCCCTCCCTCGAGGTGCGCCGATCGGTTCGCATAAGGCGTTTCAGTTCCTCTCGAGCGTGTCGAGCCACGCGCTCGTGTTTCCCTCGACCTTGTCGGCCGCCGCGGTCTACATGGCATTCAAAAACTGTAAGCACCCATAACGTCACATCACGTTTGTTTCCTTGGTTTCGTGGTTACGTACTTTCTCGTATTAGTATGATCATCGGGAAAGCGGTCTTGATGACGTCGAGACTCATCTCACTCTTCAAGCGACTCAGAAACTGCCACAAAGACCGCACCACATCTTCTACACGCGCTGGAGGCAGGCGCTTCCACAACTCGCGGATGTTCTTCCCAGTGACGGGTGCAAGACGCGGGAATTGCTCCCGGACGAGTTGAAACACGGCGATGAACTCAGTCCGCGATAAGGCCTTGAGGTCCGACATGCTTCCAAGAAAGTAGCTTTTGCCACGTGCAAGGGGTCGGACAGAAGTGGGGACGCCGGGTCGCAGAACCCGGTGATTGAGCAAACGCCCAACCGCTCTTCGGCGAGGCGGCAGCCCGCATCTCCGCTCTTCGGCGAGGCGGTAGCCCGCGTCTCCGCTCTTTGGCGCGGCGGTAGCCCGCATCTCCGCTCTTTGGCGCGGCGGTAGCCCGCATCACAACTCTTTGGCGCGGCGACAGTCCATGTCGCGTCTGAATACCGTAAGTCGTGCTTGCTTGGAGGAAACGCTTGCGCTGTGAGGATCATACTGCTCGCTGACGAGAAAAGACTGACGACTGGGGAATCTTTGGCATGGTAGAGTCTACGTTCTCGTTTGCGACGGCCTTTGGGTGACCTGGAGCTTCTCTACCTTGTTTTGCGCGCGCCTGATGTCCGCGTGAACCAGCGATCCGTGCTAGGCGCGACGTCGGTCCACGTCGCAGCCAACGTCGGCGACGTCCCGACCACCCTTTTCGTCGAGACGGCTGGACCGTGCTCCATGCAGTTTCTGTGCAAGCTGCTCCCGAGCTCGTAGACTCTGCATCCAGAGCACGACACACTGCTCGTCGTTGCCGTCGGCTACGCTGAGCTGACTCAGTAAGTGGTGTAACAGAAGGCTGCGAGCATCTCGCGAACGTCGAAAGCCTTCTGAACCTCGATGCGCTCCTTGAGAGCGAAGTTGGTGATGACTGGCTTGACGACGTTGATCCTGTCCAAGGGAAGGTCCGTGGGACCTTGTACGGCGTGGCGGGTTGCTGATGCGAACGCAGGCCCGACAGCTCCACGTGGCGGTCAGAAACACGGAAGAACCAGCGCGTTTCGCGCTTCGCGTCTCGCGTTTCCCGTTCTCGTCGCAACTTGTCGCGACACCAGCACCGCACGAGCCAGTGCTGCTGCTGCTGCTATTCGGTGCTACCCGGTGATGTACCTCACAGGCGATGTCGTCATCTACTCGGTCGTTCCAACGCATCGCCACCCCCATCTCCTCCTCGACGGCGGCCCCGGGACGGCTTGGGCTGGTCTGGTCTGGTCAGTATATCCGGTAACTTCGCTTCATTTATCCAGCCGGCCGAGGGCCTGTTGTGCTTGCTGCTCTTGCCGGTGCTGCGACTGTACCGAGCGGGTAAATCTCTTTTAAGAGATGTACGGCCGCATTAAAATGGGGCCTCGTGTCGAAGCAAAGCACATCCGTGGGCACGCCAGCGACGTTGAGGCGGTGGCAGTCCAAACGAACGCCGACAAGCGTGGCCACACTGCAAGTGTACTCGCCCACCAGCTCGTGCTCATGCGTGGTCTGGCCGGCGAGGGAAACAAACTGACGCCGAGCGAGACGAAAGAACCGTCGGTTCCATCGAGCACGACGCCTTTCGGATCTCCAAGCCAGCGTACACGACGCGCGTAAAGACCACGAAAGCGTCATCCACATGAGAGAAGGCGACGCATCATACACGCCCACGAGAACCAGGTTCACTGCATCTTGCTTGGCGGGCCCATAATACACCGCACGTACGAGTGGAACTGGACGATACCATCGCGGTACTGCAGCTGCATCTACAAGCACATGAGAACATCTCATGAGAAGTCTGACCAACTGGCTCGTCAGTCAAAACCACCACCATTCCAGATTCCAGGTATAACACGAAGAACGGAACGCACCGAAGAAGATCTCCCGCGCGGTGGGTGCGCGCCGCAGACGCCGGAGAGGAGGAGGAGGAGGAGGAGGAGCGCGAGCTGGTCTCACAGGCGGCCGAGAACGCGCGGCGCTGTTCGCGGAAGCTCGTCGCCCGCTTCTGGGTGGGCGATGGCGACGACAAAGTCGACGACGACGACGACGATCTCAGGCGGCGCCCGACGGCCACGACGGCGCCGACTCGTCGCTCACGTCGCCCACGCGGTGGCGCCGCGCCGCTGAGCTCGCGGACGCGGCCGTGCGTCTCCCACGCGACCGCCGACCGGTCGACGGCGCCTGCCCACTCTTCGTGCGGCCGCGGTCGCCGATCGAGCTCCTCGACCGCCGCGTGGCGTGGCGTGCGGGTGCGGGTGCGGATGTGGACGAGGACGAGGGAGGGCGCGTCGCCTCCGTGCGACGCTCTCCCCCGCGGTCTCCGAGCGCGCGCGGCGTGGGCGAACCGCGTCTCCGTGGTGCTTTCCCTATTAGAAGAAAGATGGTGTCGCCCGAGCGGGTCCAAACACAGTGAGTGCTGGGCAGGGTACGCGAGCCTGGGGTACGCCATTCCCTCCTAGAACCGAGCTCACTGTAACCCGCTTCAAGCGAGCCCGTCTCGTGGCACAAAATATATCAGGGGCTGTGGATTTCTTTCTGCACTGTGTGACGGGAAGGAGAGTGGGTGTGGGGGAACCTCGAAGCTCACTTTGGCCGCGGCGTCGTGGCCGCCTGGCTGTTGCTGTCGCGTGGACGGATACTTAAAACAAAAGAGGACGAGTCGACGCGCCGGCGTCGCGTGCCTCGCAGCCTCCACATGGCGAAAGTGCCTGGGCGGTGGTCCTCAGCGAATTGCAGAATGAATTGCACGAGTCTCGGGCAATTCAACCTGTTTTGAATTGCACCCACAGTTACGGCCCCAGACTCGACCTCCCGCGAGTCGGAAAGTCCCGACGCGCAGGGGATCGAACCCACGACCTCCCGATCAGGAAGTCCAGTGGCAGACCACTGCACCAACCTCATCGATAGCTATGGTGTGCGAAGTGAAGCTCAATAAGAGACAGGTCGTCGCTGAACCTGCGATTCAGCAGATACAGAAGTGTACCAAGAGTTCGCTTTTCGTCGTACTTAGCGGAGTACATACAGTGATATTCTTAGTCGAATGAAACAGGGGGCGAGAAAAAAGCCCATTCCCCAAACACCGGAAACCAAAATCATCCCGGATCATGGACGACGGTAAGCCATTGGATCACTGCAACGAGAACCATCAGTGCCAGCTCAAGGTGCGTTGCTCATGCGGTCTTCATCGAAAATTTGTGGCTTATGGACCGTGGGCTGTCTTTCATGGCCGGTAGGAACGCGATCATCAGCTCAGCCAGCTTCACCGCCAGCTCGAATACGCGCAAGCGGAAGAAGAGCACGCGCGCGCTAAGCTCGAGAGCCTCACGACCGACTATGCGAACGAGAAGCTCCAGCTTCAAAACAAAGTCGTCGAGCTCGAGTCGAAGCTGCAGTTTGTCGAAGCCAGCTTCTCCGAGTGGCGCGACAAAGCGGCTGATACCATCAGCGAGCTGCATACAAACGCGAGCAAGGCGAAACTAACGGTGAGTTGATGGACTACTCCGGTCGCGCTGGGAACGACCGTCAGTACCTAACAGTCGCATTTGCTTTAGATGCAGCTATTGAACAACGAGATTGAGTCGATGAAGCACTTGACTACCCCTCCCCCACCATCGGTAAGTCGCAAAGCAAAGTGCATCTGACCGGTGTTGTGGCTGACGGCAAGGTTCTGACTACCGATACGTCGCTTTAGGAATATGCCGCTCTTGAGTCGAAAATCAAGCTGCTCGAGACGAGCCTACGCGACACTGACGTGCAAGTTCAAGCTGCAGATGAGCGAATTAAAGTCGCAAGCATGACGCTATCATTATCAAAGGAACAACGAGTCCTAACCGAGCGGATCGCACTGCTCGAGTCACAGAAGCAACAGCTCAAAGAGGAGGTACTGCACTGAATTTGTTGGACTACTAGTGGTGAAGTATTGTTGCTAAGTGGCTCTATATTGTGTACGTTGTAAAGCTCATCGCTTCGTCTAGAAAGTCAGATCTACAGGACGAAGAATTAGCGCAAATGCGCCAAAAGCTGCAAGTCGGTGAGCAGCGTTATGCTCTAGCTCAACAGGAGATCGTGAGTTTCTCTCGATTGCTGCTGGTCGTGTACTGGACTAAAGTTATGATTGTCTTCATCGTCAGGGTCAACTCCAGCAGTCACTGAAGGGACGGGAACAGGTCTTTGAACAGATCTTCGAACACGACGGTAGGACCGCTTCTTTGCGAACAAGAGCCATTATGACCTCAGAATGTAACCAAACCGTTTGCCGAAGAAATTGCGGCATTGAAGGAGAAGCTGAAGGTGGCTGAAAGAGAGGCAAAATTACTAGGCCAGCAGCTTGAGAAGACTGAGCACAAGTGCGCTACCCTGGAGAAACGTGTCGGTCGTGGCGAGTTCAATCCCGAGATGACGAAGGTCGTGCACATGGCGGTCAATCCCACGAGCGAGCTGCTGGGAGCGTCACATCTGGCAAGTGAAATGAACGCGTTGCGCAACGAGATCGCGCGGCTCCGCAACCAACTTGGCGCTGGGATCCCAGTTTCGGGAGTCCCATCCACGGTAGGGGTGCGTCACTTCTGGAGTGCTGGTGTAGTGCAGTGGCTCATGCGGGGGTACTACAAATGTAGGCGCCGACGACACCAGCGACGAGTCTCACGACCACGACGTCACTCGAGACCGTTGAAGGCCAGAAGCTGCTGAACGAGCGGCTGAAGCAGGTGCGCCTGCTGAGTGGCACGTTCTGGCGAAAGGATACTGACTGGTTCATACTGGTACGAACCATCTACACAGGCGTTCCACAAGCGCGTCAAGCAGTACCGCGACGCCGTGTACCAGCTCACAGGCTACAAGGTGGATATGCTCAACACCAACGGCTTGGATATCTTGACGCTGCGTTCAATGTACGCTGACCACGACGCCGACTAGCTGGTCGTGCGAATCGAGCCCGACGGCAGCCTGATGCTGATGGAGTCGGACTTTGCTCGGCACATTGACGACCGCGTGTTCTCGTACCTTTCGACCTGCCGCTCATTTCCAGGCTTCCTCTCGACGCTCACTCTACACCTCTTCGAGAATCAGACTTCCCAGGGCACCCAAACTATGTAGGCAGTGCCAGCGCGTGCACTTTACAGCAGAACCGCCCACCATTGCATCGCGTGTGTGGGAGCTCACCTGAAGGTCGTTCGGCGCTGCTCGTCCCCGAGGAATTAAGTTAACAAGTGTGATTTGAGAGTTTTTCGATTGAAGTGGAAAGACATGAGATTCCGATTTCGCACCCTTGAGCCCAAGCCCGCCCAACTCGGAACGTCGAGAAGACTGCTGCATCGCCGGCGCCGATAAACTAGCCACGGGCCGAGTCGCCATCGGAGAGCCGCACACCAAGCGCAACACCCGTACGACCACGTTTCGCTCCCCTGGCCGATCGCTCGAGCGTCGCTGCTCGCGGCCAACCGGTCGGGCGAACTCGGACGACGAGGGGCCACGGGTCACGCACGGGCCACAGGCGGCGTCCATACTCGGTCGCGTCCACACTTCGCCGCGGCTCCACGCCCGCACGCCGTCGTCCTCTTCGTCTTCCATTACGCGCGCGCGAAGGCCGGGCGGATCTTTCGGTTGTGGGGAGAAGCGGCGTAATCACTTCTCTGACCCAAGCCTCTTGGGCCACGAGGAACGAAACCCGCGTTCCATAAGGTGTAACCCACAAAATATAGAACGACTGGGGGCAGACCAATGGGAAACCACGGTTGTTGTCGACACGATATCGCGCGCATGACGTGACGTTTTCCCATGCGAGTTGGCACCGGTCAGGTTGGCGCAGTGGTTCGCCACTGGAATTCATGATCGGGAGGTCGCGGGTTCAAGCCCTAGCGCGTCGGGACTTTCCGATGCGCTGGAGTTCCGAGTCTGTGGCCGTGGATGCAATTCAAAGGGTGAATTGAGTTGGAGTTCTCCCCAGACTCCTGCAACTCATTCTGCAATTCATCTCGAGAAGACCCTCGCTCACCCGCTCCAGCGACCTCCACCCGTACACCTTCGTCATGTGTTGGCAGCGAGGCGCAGGCGAGTGGGAGCCCGGCACGCACGCTAATGACCTCCTCCCTTACACCTTCGTCATGTGGCGGCAGAGAGGCACGCGTGCCGGCGTGTCGACTAACTCTTTTGATGAAAGACCCTTGCATATCCACGTGAATGCACGTCTCTCCGAGATCAGGGCGGTACGGGAGGCGTGCGCAGCCGGCGTATCGAACCCAATGCCCAATGCCACTTCATCGGTGCCCAGCGACGCGGCGATGTCTAGAGAGGGTTCTGTGCTGGTGTCGATGACCCTTGGATTGTCCTCTTCTTGTTCCTCTTCTCCCATAGGTCCTGTGGGGAGTCGTGTTCGTGCTGCTCCCTCGCGGTGTGTGTGCGTCGATACGTTGGGTGTGCAGCTGAAGAACACCATTGGCGACCTAGTCACGCTCATGGACGAGCAGGCCAAGGGCGGCGCGCACAGGCGTTTCCAGGGCCACGAGGGCGTCGTCGAGCAGCTCTTCCTCCAGTGCTTTTGCGTACCCTTGTTCGACAAAGGGCTTGTCTGCATTGCCAATGCGATCGACCGCCGCACAACGCTACAGGTGCATCTGGGACACGATGCAGCGACTCGTCGGCTCATCCAGGAGCTGGACGGCGTCATGTTCCAGCTCACTGCCGAGCGCCAGCAGCGCCGACTGCATAGTGGAAGGGAGATCGGTACTGTACTGCGCTGGTGTCGACAATCCCTCCACTCCCCAAGAACAAAAATTTGGACACGGTTCTGTGCCACTTCAGATCCCTGCCCTCTGTGTTGCCGCGGGCGGAATGGCTCCACCGCAGAGTGTTAGTCCTATGAGACCTATCGGAGTGTTGGCGTCGGTGACTATTTTGCGCCAACCGGCAGCCAGCAGTCAGTCACAGTAGTCTCCAGTCTGCTTTCTCGGAAGAAGCAGGGCACCCGCTGAAGTAACGCCAAGTAGAGTCGCCTGCCCCCTCTCGTCGCGTCTATTGCTACTTCAGGAGCCAGGCAGCCAGGAAGCAGAAACGAAGGAAAGAAAGAGAGGACTTCGAGTGTCGCGAAGTAACACGCCTTGGGATCTTGACGGCGTCTGCTTCTCATTGGCGAGGTGGCGGTGGCGAGCTGCGTGAGCGTGAACGCACACACTCGAGGTACCCCCACGGCGTCTTAGTCCCCGCTTTTTCATCTCCATCACCATGCTGTTCGGGCCGCAGTTCGACGACGACGCCGGCGACCGCATCGAGCCGTCGCCGCTGCGCAAGAAAAAAAGCCGCGGCGGCGGGCGCCTCGCGCCGCAGCTCAAGCCGAACGCGAACGGCAGCGCGCCCGTGGCGGCGTCGGCCGTGCCCGCGCGGCTCATGCGTGTCCGCGGCGCGAACACCAACAGCCCGGCCACGCCCAGCCGGACCGACAACGGCAACGGCGCGGACGCGTACTACTCGAACTCGGCCGGCTCCAACTCGTCGGGCGCGTCGTTCAGCAACTACTACGCGTCGAGCACCACCACGCTGACGCCGCCCATCAAGGCGCGGCGCGCGCGCGAGGCGGCCGGCGCCACGCCCGCTCGCGGCAAGTACCCGCCGGACGTGACCACCAAGGACCTCGCATGCATGTACGCGACGGTGTGGAAGTCGCTGCATTTCCGCAAGAAGACCATCCCGCTCGCATCCAGCACCAGCGTCAAGCCGATCTGCGTGACGGGCGTCGACGGCTTTCTGGCCTCGTGGATCGTGTGCGAGCTGCTCAGCCGCGGCTACCGCGTGCGCGGCACGGTGCAGAGCCGCACGGACGACGTCTCGGGCATCCTCGCGCTGCCCAACGCCAAGAACTTCACGGTGGTCGAGACCTCGCTGCTCACGCCCGAGGCGTGCGACTTGGCCGTGCAAGGCTGCGACTTTGTGATCCACACGGGCACGCCGTCGTCGTGCTCAGTGCGCGACCCGCTCTCAGAACTGCTGGAGCCAGGCGTCCACAGTATTGGCAGTCGCATGCACTGCATCATCCCCATGATGACCAACTTCATCCAGGCGTGCGCGCGCGCCCGTGTGAAGCGCGTCGTGCTCACGTCGTCGGTCGCCGCGATGGCGGACAGCGTCACCCCGTCGTCGATCATCAACGAGAACTGCTGGAACATCACGTCGTCGCTGGAGCGCAACCCGCACTTCCTCAGTCTGAAGCTAGCTGAGGAAGCTGCGTGGCAACTCGTGGACCAGCTCCCGCGCGATTTCCGCATTGATCTCGTCACGATGAACGTATGTGCTTTTCCTCCCCCTCCTGTGATGAACGGAAGCGTTCATGTGAGCTGATTGTGCATTTTGATCACTATTTTGTAGCCCGGGACGCTGTTTGGGCCATCGCTCTCGAAAACCAAGCTTGCTCCTGGAAACCAGATTATCTTCGACCTCATCACCGGCCAGTACTCGGCGCTCGTCGACTTGAGTGAGTAGTACGCCTTGCGCGCGATGGTATGTCATGAGTTCTGACTTCCCCTTTGTGTGTGTGTTCCCGAAGACTGGAGCCTGGTCGATGTCCGAGATTGCGCGATCGCCCACGTCGCTGCGCTTGAGAACCTTGAGGCGCGCGGTCGGTATATCTGTGTGAATCGGACCGTGTGGATGAAGGATATCGTCGACTATCTAGCCCACAACGGGTACAGTGGGCGTGATCTCCCATGGCGTGTCGGTCTCCCGAACTGGGTCGCTCGGTTGCCTGCTTATGCGGCACAGTTGGGCCAGGTTGGCGCATCCTTGAGCGCGTATGACCCGAACAGCGTTCGACCTTCTCCATACCTGAACGAGAAGGTTTCAGACCACTTCAACCTCCACTTCCGAGACGCCACCCAAACCGTGATTGAGTCGGCCAACGACCTGCTCAAATGGGGACATATCAAGCCGTGGGCTGAAGACCACGAGGCTCTGGACTGTAATATTTGCCGCGAGATCTTCACGTTCTACCGCCGCAAGCATCACTGCCGCGTAAGTTGCCGAAGCGGCGTGTTTGCTTCGGCAGTTTTACTGACATGTTTCGCTTGTGTGTTGTCAGGAATGCGGTGTTATCATTTGCAACGAGTGCTCCATGTCGCGCGCAGTTGTCGAAGGAACAGAAGGAAAGGTGCGACTGTGTGACCGTTGCGTGAAGAACTCGATTCCAGGTCTACTCGATCTGCTTACTGAAGACGACGAACCGAGCCAAAAGAAGGCAGCTATGGCGATTGAGGCTCTCATGGAGAATGAGCTGAACCATGACTATGTTACCCGGTATGACGGTATCGCGCGCCTGCTCAGGGTTCTCCACAGCTTTGACGACACAGCCGCGTCTCATGCTGCCGGTGCGCTTGTCGCGCTTTCGGTGAACGTGTCGAGCGCTTTGCAAATGGTGCTTGAGGGTGCGGTTCTTCAAATGCTTGAGGTCGATGAGACCACAGCCACGTGGGGCATTTGTCTCCAAGCACTGCGGAATATTTGGAAGCAAATCAATCACAATGACTTCCGGAAGATGCTTCATGCCGTCGCTCGGGTGTCAACCCGGACAAATAAGGGTAAGTTGTTGTCCAGGCCATCGGAATGCGTGAGATGATACTGATGTGCTCTTTTGTACACGTATTCAGGCGATCTGCAAGGCAACATCTTGCTGACATTTGTCCACATGATGGATCCCGCCGAAGTGCCGAAGCTGCTGTCCGAGGGTCTGCTCTCCGTGCTCTTTCAGATGCTGCAGTCAGAAGAAGTATTCCCTCGCTGTGCTGCTGCACATGCTGTGAAGCACCTCGTGCCACTGACGTATGCACCGGACGTGACGATCAAAGTCCCTCCTTACTTGGTCGATGACCACGAAGAACTCCTGGCAAACTCGTCTCTTTCGGACTTGCAGTTCCTCGTGAAGGGTCATATCGCGCCGATCAACGCTCACAAGGTCGTTCTTTTCTTCCGAAACTCGTACTTCAAGAACATGGTGAGCGTGAGTTCTGTGCCATTTCACCACTCGTGGAGGTTGATCGCGTATGTTTACGTGTTCTCTGTCGATAGTTTGGCACGGCCACCAGTCAGAAGGGGATGATCGAGATCGACAACTGCAGTTACGAAGTCTTCTCTCTCTTGCTTCGCTTCTTGGTGAGTCTCGGGGTGATCTGATAAGCCTCCCTGCGTGTACTGATCACTTGCTAACGTACGCATCTGTTGTTCTAAACCCCCCAGTACACTGGCAAGGTCACGATCACACCGGATATCTCGCAAGAGCTTCTGCGCGCGTCATCATTCTACCACGTGTTTGAACTTCAGAAGCGTGCTGAGGAGTTTCTCGCCGGTGAGATCCGTGTGGATAATGTCGTCGACCTACTCTCCCTTGCCGAAGAGTGCCGAGCCGACGATCTCAAGCGGAACTGCGTGCCATTCCTGATGCGGAATATTCACGAGGTTGTGGGACTGCCGTCCTACAGTGATCACAGAATACGTGCGAGCGAAGAGGTGCTCAAGGCCCTGGCTGGAATGCTCGGCCCGGAGTGGGAAGAGAGCTACAACGCGATGATGCAGAGCGTCACGGATGCTGAGAGCAAGAACAAGAAGAAGCAAGCGAACCAGCTGACGAGCCACTCGCTCCGCTCCTTGGCCTCGTCGATTGTGTTTGACGATCACAAGCCGCAACTTCAGGAGTCGGTCACTCCCACCAAGTTCCTCTCGCCCATGGCGGGGTTCAGCACCGAAGGGCGGTCAAGTGGCTTCACTGCGACGACAACAGCGACGGGCTCGCCTCAGCACTACCGCACGAGTCAGGACGAGGCCCCCTCGTCGTTGGATCTCTCCTACATGAAGCCCTTCGGCTCGGACGAGATGCTGTTCCGACGAGGGCGACAGCCCTCGGAGGATCTCTCCGAAGTGCTGTCGGAGGGAGTGTGTTAGATACGAGCTTGTTAGTAACACGAATGGTCAGTGTCTTTTATTATATACCCCAGGGGCACTGCTTTCTTTGTGAGAGGTCCTTGACGGGGGCACTATTGCACTCCATAGTTGCTCATTCAAGGGGCTTCAGCCCTGCTCTCTGTCTTCTGGGTTGTTTTTTGCCACCCTCAACAAGCAACTGTTCTCGTGAAGAAAGAACACTCCTTCAACCCGGCAAAGTCTTCCTCGCCGAACCACGGGAAGCGACTGGGCAACCTGAGTAATCCGCTCCGCCGTAGCTATACGATGGCGCCGCCCGCGGACGCGGCCGCGCGCCTCCCGCGCCAGCACAGCGGTTCCGGCGCACACGGCGTGGTCGTGCGCGTCGGCAACTCGGCCAACGGCGTCGTCTACAGCGTCCGCCTCGCGTCGAACGAGTACGTCGTCGGTTTTCTTCATTTGTTGGTTTTTGTTTCCCCCATGTGAACTGACGGTGTGCTACACTACGTAGCCTCATCGTCGAAGAGCTGTGTGAAGAGCTCGCGACGAGCAGCGACGTGCCGATCGGCGACCAGATCCTGCTGGGCGGGCCGCCGTTCACGCGACTCGACCCGAAGCGCGCGCTCAGCCACTACGGGCTCCCGGCCCGCGACAAGCATGTCTACCTGTACGACCGCCGCCTGCTCTCGCAGGACAATCCGTTGCCACCGCGACTTGCGCTTGAGCCCGTCAACTTTGAGTGTGAGTGGCTATCGCATTTGAGTCTTCCTGCGAAAGGAACTGTGTATGGAAGTCTCACGGATGCGTTTTCATTTTCTCTTAAACTAGTCCCTACGACGCCCGTGGCCTCGTCCGAGAACTCGAGGGTCTTGAGCGAGTCGATGAGCCCGCTGATTCGTGCACTACCGGACTATGAGGCCCATTTCCAGTTGCAGTTGAATCAGAGCGAAGCGCTGGAGCGCAGTTCAGCCGCGAATGTCGCTGCCTGTGAACGCTGCGTCTCCGAACTGCATGTGCAAGCAGGGGCTATTTCGGCCGCGATCGCGAACCTCGACACGTTCCGCGATACGATGAACAAGCATTTTGTGCCGTTCTATACCGAGTTCGAAGCTGCAGCCGCGAACCACGAGTCGCTGCTTACGAACTTCGAGTCCCATGTTTCGGCTTTGAAGGGCGTCACGCTGCATCCCGCGCTCAAGACGGACAACCGAGTGACTCTATTCGACTGTGTTCCTGTGGACCGTGAACGCGAATGGGCTGCTCAGTGTGAGCAATCCCACATCGCTATGCGAGCGCAGGTGGCAAGACTCAAACAAGTCCACGATGAAATTTACGAGGAGGTTGGAGCTCTCGTTCGTTCTCAGGATCAGGTTTCCGTCGCGTACGCAGACACGACACACGAGCTTGACCGGATGAAGCAGTTTGTCGCGGCTCACGCCGAAATCACCGCCCAGCTTGCGACGAATGTTGAGTCTGTGAGCAACAAGATCGCGGCCTCGGCAAGTGAAGTCAACACAATGTTTGCGTCCACAGCGATGCTCGATGTGTGCCGAGACATCGAGAAGCTGTACCAAGAACAGTTTGAGTCGGTAAGTTTCCAGTGTCGTGTTGGTTTGGTTCACAGTCTGATGTGATGAAAAGAGAAACTCATCAAAATTGGTTTGCGACAGATCCCATCAGCTCAGAAATTGGCGGAGGAGATCAAAGCCAACATGGGGAAGTTCTCGTCAGTCAAAGCGTCATTTTTCTCCCGGGTGCACGCCAGCCTGCGCAAGATATCTGTGTCGCAATCGAAGATCCGTGACTTTGAGAACTCGCTGGCCATGCTGAAGGAGGCGCTGAATGCCCAGAAGAAGCAGTTCAGTGAGCTGGAACATCTACAAATGCTTCCAGAGGCGTACGCCGCATGCCTGAAGGAAATTGCGCGACGAGTTCGGTATGGTCGCCGTTTCTCGGACCGTATACAGTCGATGGCGGAAGAACTTGCTCAGATGCGAGACGACGAGGTGAGTCCTTGTGTGATAGTGATGATTGGATGGGAGGGAGCGAGAAGATAGCTGATCGATCGGAGTGTTGCTTAGGTTCATCATCGAGAAGTGTTTTTACGAAACTTTGGTCAGCACATGCCTCGCGATTTTGTCCCTGGTTTGGCTGAGAAACCATCGCATTGCGAGTTTCGGATGCGGCCATTCGACCAGGTAGGAGATTGCGGAGTTGGATTAACATGCTTGAACCCACTAGCTCATGGATGTGTCGAGTTATGCAGAATCTCCCACAAATTGAGGATGTCGGTGACGAGAATGCGGATGGTATGAGGAGCGGTGCTGCATCTACGACCGAAAGCAAGGAAGAAGAGGAATTTTTTGAGACACGGGCAAGTGATGGAATGCCACACAGCGGGTCCAACGTTGAAGTGGACGTTCTCCAAAGGCGATGTGAAGAGCTGGAAGCTAAAGTGGCCGAACTGACGCTGGAACTCCAACAAAACAAAAAGGGGTCGTCATATTTCTCGGACGGCTCGCTTGGCCGATCAGACATTTCGAAGACAAGTCTGCGGGAAGATGACAGCTCGTGCGAGTTCCCCCTCGTCCTTGCACTTGCTGCTACGGCAGGCGGGATGACGAGTTCATCGGAAGCTGATCGATCAAACCTGCTCGAACGAGAGCTACAATCTCTCAAGGGTGTCAAAGGTAGTGAGCCCTCATATTTCCGTCGGGCACTTGTGCACCCGTACTCATGACTTTGTCGATTCGTTTGTAGCCGAGACGGACTCGCATGATCGGGAGAAAGATGCGCGAATGGCCAAGCTCGAGCGTGACAATCAGCAGTACCTGCTCAACGCGACCGCGCTGGAAGAATATCCTTTTTTCAACGTGGAAACTCACTCTCTACAAGCACTCAACCACTCACCACTCACTGATGTTTCCTTAACCGTGATTGTTCTGGTTTGTTACGGAGATTCAGGAACGTACTCGTCGAGAGAATCAACTCCTCGATACTCAGGCCAAGCTGCATCAGTCGGTGCAGGCGCTACAGCTAAACTTCGACACGCAACGGTCGGCCCTTGCGAACGTACTCAAACTGCTCGACCTTCTACCACCGCATGATCGAGAACTCAGCGATCCTGCAAACTTTGTTGCGTCCCATCTTGAACGCGTTGAGGCCCGCATTCGTGAACTCACAGCAAGTGCCGAATCGGAACGAGTAGGCAGTGTACTCCGACGCCGACGCGATGTATCTCTTTACTGACTCGTGTTGATTCGTCTTATCTAGAACTTGCGGCGTGAACTGGCCGAGAAGAGTGACGAGATCAACATGCTCGAGTCGCAGCATCTGGTCGTGAACAACTCGTTCAAGATCTCGTTTCTCAGTTTCAACTTCGACGACGTGGCGCTCTTCCTCCCCACTTCAGCCCCGGGTAGCGACGCACAGCGCGTGTACTTGGCGTTCCACATTGGTTGCCCACACCGCTTCCTGTCGGAGGAATCGCTTCCTTCGTTCATGATCGGCGGTCGCAAGTACGGTTCTCGCACTGTCGGGCTTTTCGCCGCGTATCCCAAGTTGCTGACGCTCGTGTGTGTGTATCTGTGCGTAGATACCCAGATTACGTCATTGGCCGTATCGTGCTCATCGACGAGCAGGTCGCGAGCGAGGCCCACAATCCGTACAACCTCCAGCTGGGCACAACGTTCTTCATCCTCACGGTCGCATCGCTTCAAGATCTGTAACCTAGTGGGTACCGACCGATCCGTAACCGTCTCCACCCGAGCAGGTTACGCTCCCCCGCTGGTGTGGCATTAGAGCATCTCCACCGGGACACGCTAAACGCTAACGCTAAACCTGTTGAAAACCAACATGTATAAAGGATTACAGGTAATTCAAGCAGTGGCCCCTCCGAATTTGACGCGGCCACGGCATATGTGGGCACATTTGGCGTGATCCACGGCAAACGAGTCCGAAAATAGCGGGAAGTTGGCCTTTTTCTAGCACACACTGTATATGTTGGCAATCCGACCTGTCGTATTTTATCAAAACTTCGTAATTTTCATTTTAGCGTTTCCGTTTAGCGTGTGCCGGTGGAGATGCTCTTAGCTAATGTTACGAACATTGCACCTGTCGCATATCTGTTCAGTGTTGTCGTCACATTGGTGACGCTCTTCGAGAGAGAGTCGCATTTGCTGCTTCGGCTCCGAGGACGACGCCTACCACTACGACAACCGACCGCACCACGAGCATGGCGACGCCCACCGACGCTGCGAAGGCGCCCGCCACGGAGGCCGCCGGCGCGCCGGCCGCGCCGCGCGAGCGCACGGTCGACCAGTTCGATCGCGAGTTCCAGCGCTACGTGACCAAGCACGTACGACAGGCGGCACGAAGTGCTACGCCCCCTTTCCTGGGAGAGAACTGATGTCTCTCTGTGTATATGATGGCGCTGTGCAGGGCTCCAAGGGCGCGCAGGCCGTGGCGATGGCGCGCGCCGAGCTGGCCAAGTACCGCGCGCTCGTGTGGCAGGACAAGAAGCTCGAGGAGAGCAAGGTGAAGCAGGGCCGGCTCACGGCGGCGCAGCGCCAGGCGTACGAGACCAAGATCGCCGAGGTCGAGAAGGCGCTCGACGCGTTCCACCACTCGGTCGCCGGCTACAACAAGACCAAGGCCTTGTGCGTGCTTGTGCGGTCCTCGTGCCTTGTTGTGCCAGCATCTTGGGAGGCTGACGTGTGCTGTTTGCGTGTGTGTGATGCAGTTTGTCGTTTGCGCTGCTGGTGGCGTTCGCGCTCCTCGCGTTCTTCCAGCCGTGGAAAAAGTTCATGTAGACGCACCTACATCAAAACAGCGCCATACCCACAAAGCAGTGGGGCACCATGGAACCTAGATCGTGATTCGCATTTCTGTCGGTACGCGCCTTCATGCACGCGCTTGTCTTTCGCATTAAATAGATTCAACAGACTAAGCATCTACCCAAGAGAGAGAGAGACGGAGAGATCTCAGGAGCTCGTGGTCATCGCCGATCCGGATCCGGACGTCGCGGAGCCCGGGGGTATCGCGGTCTGCGTGGTCACGAGCGACACAACGCCCTCGAGCGTGCCGCGCAGCTGGCCGCCGCGCGAGAGCGCCATGTGGAACGGCATGCGCTCGCCGCTGCCGGCGAGCACGCTCTTGGGCAGGCCGATGACGCCCTGGCCCACGCACCGCGACGGGCCGGTCGCGGCGTCCGTGTGGATCTTGAGCGCCACGTGCATCGCGCTCACGAGCCGCGCGAGCGTCACGTGGCGCGCGCCCTGCGCGCGGAACTCCTGGTACGGCAGCGACACCGTGTTGCTCATCGACTCGGGGTCGCTCGCGCTCGCCGACGCGAAGACGCCGTGGCGGAGGTGCGCGGCGAACTCGTGGAGCGTGCGCTGCTCCGAGAACGCGTCCTCGGACGGCAGCGGGAACATGAGCGTCACGCGTAGCTCTACAAGCGTTAGCAATCCGAAACGAGGCAGTTAGCGAGAGGAAGAAAGCAGGAACGAGATTGTTTCTGATCCCCACGTACGGCTGAGGTTGATCGAGTCGAGCACCGGGTGGGCGTTCTGGTTCCACGTGAGCGACGAGCACTCGATGAGCAGCGCGCACTCGACGACGCCCGGGACGTCCTGTATAGTTGAGGCGAAGACAAAGAAAATCATCAGAACGGGAGGAGGCCTCATGGAGACATAGGGGAAACCAACGCACCTGTAGCCGCGGTCGCGACTCGAGCTCGGCGCGCGACACGAGCGGCCGGAAGTCGCGGTTCACGGCCGTGCGGAATACGGCCGAGACGGGCTTGTGGTCCGAGCAGGTCACGTCCTCGTTGGACTTGTACCGCGCGCACTCGAGCTTGAGCCGCATGTCGGGCTGCGAAAAGTGCAGGATGCGGTCCGTGTACGAGGGCACGCGCTGGCCGCGGCCGTCGATGGCCGTGGTGTAGTACTCGGCGAGCTCCTCGGCGCTGAGCTGCCGCCCGGCCGTGGCCGGGATGCCACGCTCACGTACGCGTCGGAACGTCGGGTCGAACGCGATCTTGGGCTCTTCAAACCCGTAAAAGATCTACGCGAAGGAGGAGGAACGTGAGCAAGTGCAAGGTTCCTATCAAGACTGTAGCCGGGAGGGCGTACCTTGGATTCACCCATGAGGTGGAGCAGCTCGTCGTGGGCCAAGACGTCTTCCCACGCGGTGGGCAGGTCGTGGCCCCCAGCTTCCAGAGCGACGGTCTCCTCGCACATGGGGGTGTCATCGTCGCCCAGTGTGGGCGTGTCGATGGCCCCGAACTTGGTCTCTTTCGGGGTGCCGTCGTTCGCCGAAGCGCGCTGGTTCGAGTCGCGGCTCCCGAACGAGGACAGCAGCCAGGACGACGACTGGCGCGGCTTGGCCGCTTTGGCGCGCGCGCGGATGGATCGCACCTTGAGACTGGCCGACTTGGTCAGGCGCGCGTTCGCGACGAGCTCAAGGATCTGGTTTGGCGTGGCCTCTTGCTGCCGCAGCCGGTAGTTCAGGTCGCCTAGCACGAACGTGTGGTGGTGCATCAGCGGGAACTCGAAGCCCAGGTCGTCGACGTTGAGGTGGAGCGACTTGATCACGTCACTCGCGTCGCGGCTGCGCTTGTCGACGTGGGACTTGCCCTTGAGGTCGGACGTGAGGTGACACGTCACGAACGCGAACGACGTGTCAAAATAGCGGAAGCCAAAGCCCACGGCGCCCTTGTTCGACGCGCGCTGGCCGAAAAGCAGCGACTTGCCGCAGTTGACCGCCTGCTGCGCCTTGGGCGCCATGAAGAACGCACCCGACATGACGTCGCGCTGCTTTACAAACACGGTGATCCCGATGTAGCCCTGTGACACCAGAACGAGCGAACCGGTCAGTACAAACTACACACGACAATTGGGCACTAGTAAGTAAGAACGGACGTGGTAGCCGAGCGTCGTGGTGGTGCTGCCGATCTCTCGGCAAAACTGGGCGTAGCGCACAAACCGCGACCGCGACGCGTGGGCGCGCAAGTTCGCTTGGCCTTCGATGTGGTGGCGAATCTGCTGGCGCAGCTCGTTGAGTTGGAGACACTCCTGGACGCCGATGACATAGAGATCGTGGCCGCGCGGGATCCATTTTTGCTGCATAAACACACCACCGTATCACCGTGAGTTCCCGATACTCAAGGGTATTTGCGTGGGCAAGAGGGGTCTCACCAGCTGCTCGTCCGAGATGCTGCCTTCGCCCAGGTTAAAGGTGGTCACGAAGATGCTGAGTGGCTGGCGGAGGCCGTTCATGTGGCCGCCGCCACCAGCAGCGTTTGTTGCGGTCTGGGTCATCGCCTGGTAGTCGGCGGACAACGATCGTCGTGAGCGGCAGAGCCGCAGCGGCCGCGAGAGCAGCCCGCCGTAGATGATGCTGGTGACAAAGCCTGCGAATAGACAGCCAATGCACGTGAGTGATAAGGAGCAACTCAACCCTGCGTAACAGCTTCCTGAGATCGTCGTACCGAGCGAGCAGAGCGTGATCTGCATGAAGACGGCCATGAAGTAAGTATCGAGCCCGAGTGGCCCGCCGATGACTAATGATCCAGAGCGAGCATGAGTAAGCGGGGGTCAAACACCACATCAGAGCTGCTAAGCTTGTTAGGGGGACAACGCACCTCGGAAGAGCACGCTGGGCGACCAGTTCACCACGAACACGATGATGTAGAGCCGCAGCTGCCGTGTGATGGAGGACGACGACTCGAAGGCCTCGAGGTTGCCTTGGCTGAGGAGCACAACACGAGTTGTCAGTGGAATGGCGCCGATGGCTTGGAGGATATGAGGACGACGCACATTTCTGCCCGCCTGGAGATGTGGGTCTGCGTGGAGAAAAGCACGACCGAGATGTAGAGCATGGCCGCGATGACCCACGTGTAGAGACACACGACGTGGAGCCGCTTGTCCCCGATCCAGCAGTAGAAAATGGCGTTTCCAAAGAGCCCGAGCGCCCACTGGATGACGCTCGCGGCCAGCGCCGGCACGATCGTGACCACGATGTACGTCCGCAGGCGACGCTGCAGCTTCTCCTCGCTCTCGCGGCACACGATCTTGCGGTAGATGCTGTGCGCGAGGCACGAGTTCCAGATCACGGCTACAAACAACAACATTTCACAGACGTCAGCCCCAGTCGTGACAAGAGGAAGGAGGGAGAGGGAGACGCACACATGACGCCCGTGAAGCCGAGCACGAAGCCCTGGACCTTGCACTCGAAGGATCCGTTGGGCCCGGCGACGCCGATGACCTTGGGGATCGAGAAGCTCACGTCCAGCAGCGACAGGATCGCGACCATGGTCTGCATGCTGGACGGCGAGCCGCGCCACCGCAGGCGGAAGTGGTGCACGAGAATGTACAGGCAGCCGAGGATCGAGAGCACGCAGGTCACGAGGATCACGTGGTGGAGCGTCGCGAGCTGCGCCTTGGAGAAGCCGCCGTGCGACGGCGCCGGCGTCGGCGTCGGCTCCGCGCCGGCCATCGGGAGCCAGAGCCGGGGGGCAGAGTCGGCCAAGGAGCCGCGCAACGGCGACGAGACGGACGGACGGCGCTTGGTGGGGTCCGTAGGGAGGCGGACGCGCTCTCACTCGCGCGCGTCGGTGCGTGGGCCGCGTGCCGTCAGGAGTTGGCCGGGAGAGAGCGAACGCGCGTGTTCGTTCGATAGGGAGTCCGGCCAGCCAGCGGCGACGAGGATGAGCATCCAGGCCCCGCACGCGGAAGGCGAGGAGCTCCTCAAATAAGAAAATTTCCCATACAATTCGGAATGTGGTCAGCACAAGCACAAGCGCTGGACAGCGGCCAGAATCACTTGACGCAAACTGGAGTTTTAGGATGGAATCTAGGTTTTGTTTCATTTGATGAAAATAGAAACCTGAATCTTGAGAGAATGGGGTTCTATTTTCTAGGTTGCCATGAGCTCCAAAGTCAGAGCTCCGAAAGAACAGAGATATTCCGGACGTGGAAGGAGCGAGATGATCCCGTTGTGGCGGCTCGGGCTCGCGGCGCTGAGCGTGTTCGCGGTGTACTTCCTCACGCAGCCCGTGATGGAGGTTGTGCTGCTGACCGTGCGACGCCGCGTGGGCAAGCGCTACCGCTGGGTCGCCGACATCCACCGGTACCTGCTCGTGTACATCTCGTGGATCACCATGTGCCTGCTCTTCCTGCTCATCGCCGTGTCGCTGCTCGACCTCGCGCGGGACAACGGCGTCGTGCAATTCATCTCCTACGCCATCATCGTGCCGCTCGTGCTCGCCACGTTCGCGCTGCGCATCGTCGTCACCAACGTGCGCATCCTTCTTTTTCTGTCTTCTCATGGGAGCTCAAACAGGCCGGCCGCCTTACGTGGTGGACTCTGCTGTCTGTGGGATAGATGGTCGTGCGGCACTTCAAGTGGGACCGCGGGTCGTCCGAGAATGACACCAAGATCTTTGTGGTCACCGAGGCGATGAAAGTGCGCGCAATTTATAATCCAACTGGTGATCGGAGTGGACGGCCGAACGGCGGACTGACGTGGAGTGTGGTCTTGACTTTTGTCTCGTAGTTTCTGTGCTTCATCTTGATCCTCGTGGAGATCTTCTGCGTCTTTTTCCTCGGCAATCAGGTCGCGAGCTTCCTGTTTCTCGAGCTGTTTCTGGGGATCGAGATTCTGCTCTTGTTCGCTGGCTTCACCACGGTGGGTGCGAAGCGCTAGATTCGCCATTTTCCGGTTCCATGCGATCTCACTTGTCCTTTCGTTCTCTTATCCGCTACAGCTCAAGAACATTGCGACCGGGCTTTTCCTCGTGTTCGCCGAGCCGTTCCGCACGGGCAGCTTCAGCCGCGTGCTCCACTTGCGGGGTTTTGTGGAGAAAGTGTCGCTCGCGCGGACCATCATGCGGCGCCAGGACGGTGCGCTGGTGTACATCCCCAACGGTATTTTCGCCGACTCGCACCAGACGAGCGGCAACCCGAGCGACGCGTTCCAGCACGAGATCGTCATCCGCTTACGGTCGACGACGCCAGTGGAGAAGATCAAGCAAGTGCGAGAGGATCTCGCCATCGTGCTCGCCGAGTTCAGTGCGCCGGTGGAAGAAGACGACGCCAGCGGCGGATCGGTCTCAGGATACCGCATGAGCAACATGTCGTCCAGCATCATGGAGTCGAGGCCCAGTGCCCATCGCCAGTCGAGCTCTGCCGTGTCGGATCCGCAGCCGCAGCGGAAGGCACTGTACATCGGGCTCTGCGACATGGACAGTCTCAAAGTGCGCATGACGATCGACCACGCGCTGTTCTCCTCTCTCGAGGTGGCCAAGACAGAGGTACGAACGCAATGAGAACCGAGAAGAACGATCAGCCGATCATATTGCGGGAGGACTGATGTGGCTGTTGGGGCGTCGTTGAAGGTTAATCTAGCGATCCTCCAAGTCTTCCAGGACCACCGCATCCAACCGTTACTGCTCCGATGAGGACAGCACGTCTGGAAAGACAGAGAGCAAGGCAACTGAGTGTGTTCTCGGCGACACTCGGGGGCGGTGTTTACGACCAGTGGGGGTGGACGATGCTTTTGGTGATTGAACTCTCTGCGGAGACGACAATGCTCACCCGCACGCCCATGGCCGACAGAGCTAGACGACTGTCGAGAACTTCAAGACGCGTTCTTGGCGGTGACGGCGGATGCGGTGTGACAAGGCAGGTCTCGCTCCTGAGCATCGAGGCTCGCGACGGCATAGAGCTGTTCCGTGTATGCCGCCACGTAAAGTAAGACGCCGAGTGGCTTGGAACTCGAGATTGCGATGTACAGTGTGCAGACCGATGGCACATACGTAGACAGACGTGCAGCAAGTTCACAGCCACGGTCACTGGGTTCGAGAGAGGTCCAGGCGCCGCTGCCGGAGCACGTTGCCATCACTCGCAAACTTCTGGAAACGATCGGTTGGACGTTCCAGTCCCGTCCCCGCTCCTAGACCCGGTTCCGATCGCGGCTCTGGGGAGAGCGGCCTCGTGGGCGAGCCGTCCGACTTGTCATTCAGCTCGAACGCCACTTTCGCGGCGCGGTGTACACGGAGTCGCTGCTTACTCAGCAAATCCGTGACTCGTAGCACAAGCTGGACAACAAGCACAAACGTGATATGTCAGACCAATCCAGGCCAAACCAAATACCATCGTTGTCTGCTAGACTCACCTCAGTCTTCTCCGCCTTGATGGCCTTCATGTGGTGCTCCTGCGTGTGGTAGACGACTTGAACCACATACGGCGCCTGGATGCTGATCCAGAAGCGAGGCTTGTGGTGGTCCTCGTCGCTGGCATTGTTCAACGTTGTGGCCTTGACCGCAGTAGAGAACAGATCCCAGCCAGAGCGCGGCTTGCGGTCCAGTCCGAGTACGTTGGTCTTACGGCGCTGCCGACGCTCGGTAGTGAACTGGAGCATGACGCCGTCGAGCTCCTGGATGAACCTGCGTGTCGCTGCAGCGCTCGTGCCGTGGTCCAAATGCACCTGCAATGTCGTGCGGCGGTCGATTGCCTTGGTCTTGATCTCTACCGAGTGCTCGAGCATGAGCCCGTTCGGGATGTAGACGAGCCCTTTGTCGTACCTCCGCACGCAAAAGCACTGGAGGAAGAGCTGCTCGACGACGCCCTCGTGGCCCTGGAAACGGACGTGCGCGCCGCTCTTGACCTGCTCGTCCATGAGCGCAATTAAGCCGCCAATTGTGTTCTTCAGCTACATAGCCACCATATCCACACGCACGGTCAGACATGATGCCGCAAGGGTTATATATCCGAGAGGTCGTCGTCCAACGCACCCACGTGTGGGCACCGAACAGGCCCACGAGCTCGATGACCAGCACGGCGACGGTCGTGAGTTGCGACGAATCAAAGTTGGTGATCTCGCCGATGCCGTCGAACATGAACGACGATACGACGTACGCGACCAGCAAAATCTTGATGACGCCGATGCCCTCGGTGATGATCATCACGCGGTTGTAGTCGTCGTCCTCTTTCGAGGTCGCGCGGTTCCAGCCCTTGACGCGGATGATGCCCTACATTATCCAGCGTCAACATAGATACGTCGATATGTACGTGGCAGCTACATGAGTGCGACGCACCCAGGTGACGTAGTTGCAGAAGCAGATCACGGTCCAGATGAGCGGGATGCCGAGGATCAAGCGGATGAGCGACGCGATCGTGGACGGCTCCATGCTTAGCAGCGTCGCGAGGTCCATCACGTAGGTGGAGAACCACACGAGCAGCACGAACACGACCCACGCGAGCGGCAGCAGCAGCATCTTCTCGAACTCTTTGATCCACACGAGCATGCCCGGCGCCGCGCGCTTGGCGAGCCGCAGCGTGAAGCGCACGAGCTCCACGCGGAAGACGTAGGACGCGACCAGCATCGCGATGCCCAGGAACACGCGCCACTGGTCGTTGCTCGTGGTCTCGCTGAGGCGCTCCCGCGTGGGCTCGGGCGCCGCCGGCGGGAACCCGCCTAGCAGCGACACGGCCGACTGTGGCATGATGTCTGTGTGATTTTGCCTGAGAACAAGAAAACGAAATGAGCTGCTCACTCATATCTCACCCGCTAACAGAAACACCGGCGAATATACCACCTTGTTTTGATATATCCATGTCACCATTCCTCATGATCACCATTCTCGTCCGCAACAGACATAGGATGACGGCCACCTCGCCGCTCGGCGACTGGATCCGCGCGCAGGGCGAGCGCGTGCGCGTCGCACCCAGCGTAGACCCGGTGAGCGACCGTTCGAGCGCGACCTGCGGCGCCGCGGACCGCACGATCTACGCGACGCGCGCGATCGCGCCGGGCGACGTACTTGTGGAGCTGCGCGATGGCGCGTTCCTCAGTGGGTCGACGTGGCTCGCGGGCCACGTGGAGACCGCGCTCGGGGCCGACGAAAGCGCGACACTCAGGGCGCAGCTCGCCGAGCTGCAGCCGAGCGGCACGGTGCTCACGGCGCTCGCGCTGCTGGCGGAGAAGGCGCGCGGCGAGCGCAGCGCGTTCCACGGCTACATCCAGCAGCTGCCGGCGGCAGTGCCGCTGCCGCTCGCGTGGAGCGCGGCTGCCAAGGCAATGCTCCGAGACACGGCGGCGTGAGGCGAACATCTTGCTTTACAGGCGTCTTCTTTTTCAGAACACATTCTTATGTCCCCTCCCCCATGTTCAGCTTCCCCATCATCGACGATGGTCTCGTGCGCAGCGTGTTCGACCGCTTCGCGACGCCGCTCACGAGTGCATCCCCGAGCCTGTGGGGCGCCGACGGTGTCAGCTTTGAGTCGTTTCGCTGGGCATTCTCCATCGTGTCGTCCAGGTGCGTGAAGTCCGCTGTCTACGTCCATGCGTGTTGCTCATATCTTTTTATCCTGTGGCAGAGCGTTCTCGGTCTCCGACGCGCGCGAGCCGACGCTGCTGCCGGTGATCGACATGGCCAACCACGAGCCCGCGGACCCGGCCGCGGCGATCCGCAAAGACTCCGAGACCGGCGGCTATGTGGTGCGCCCTCGCGTGGGTTTCTTCCAGTACATTGCGGCCATCTTGTCTGACCATTTTCTGGGTGTTTCTTAGCTCGTCGCGCTGCGCGCCGTGGACGCCGACGCGCCCGTGACCATCTCGTACGGAGACCTCTCGAACGCGCAGGTGCGTCTCTGCTCCTCTACCACAATACCAGGCAATTACGTAGTAGATGTCTGACCGTGTTGCGACGCAGCTCTTGTGTCGCTACGGGTTCACGCTGCCGGAGACCGCGTCGAGCGACGCCGTGCTGGTCGCGAGCGCGCACGTGCGCGCCGTGTTCGCGCAGCTCATCAACGGCGGCAGCGCCGACGCCGCGCTCGCGCAGGAGGAGGAGGAAGAAGCGGAGGCGGCGCGTGTCGCTGCGGCGGCGGCCTCTACATCCGAGCCAGCGGAGCCGGCTGTTAAACGGCGCAAGCTCTTTGCCGCGGCGAACGGGGAAGAGGAGGAGTCGGGCGTGTCGTTCGCGCTCCACGGCGACGCGGCACGCGACTTTGGACTGGGCGACGGGCTGCTGGACTTTGTGCTCGCGCGCGGGCTGCCGGCGGACGCGCTCTACGACGCGCTCTCGGTGCTGCTCCAGCACAAGGACAAGCGCTACAGCGCGCTGCTGGCTGTGCCGAAGGAGACTGAAAAGGAGGAGGAGGAGGAGGAGAAGCGTCTGGCGCGCGCGCTGGCGGCGTTGGAGCGACAGGTGGCGCGGCGCGTGCTGCTGGGCATCATGAGCCTCGAGGAGGCCTCTGAGGAGGAGGAGGACGAGGAGAGCGAGGAGGAGGAGAACGAGGAGGAGGAGAACGAGGAGGAGGAAGAGGAGGAGGACGAGTGACGTGGGTGACGATCCTGGCGTGGCGCCATGGCACCAAACTAGTTTCTCGGCGGCATCTCGTCCGGAGCGGAAGCTTCCGGACGCGCGCACGGCATCCAGCGAGTTTGCTAAAAGGCATCCACATCCATCCACGACGCGTCCATGTAGGTACTGTACCGAAGGGAAAAATACCATTTTGAGCTGAACGATTTCTTCCTCCCCGCCTCTTCCCTCTCGTCGGACGAGACAGCGGCGTGCGTGACTCGAGCCCAGTTCTCTGGACTCTGGATGCTGTGGCTCCAAGAAATCAATCCAGAGCAGCGAGGGTGCAAGAAGCAAAAATGTCGGCGGGTTGTCGAGAACAGTGACGGAAAGTGCCTGGTTATCTCTAGATTCGGACAAAATGTGAGGGATCCATCACGCACCCAGCTGTTTTCCAGCGTCTCGACAGTAGCATGTCTTGTGCCACTGTGCACATTCGGTCGATTCATCTGAGTTGAGCAGAGAGAGGAGATGGTGTGATGCTGGGCAGGTTTCCCGGCGCGTTGGAGAGTCAGCAGCTGCGCGCTATTTCCACCAATCCGAAACGTGCGCCGGCGACCCTCGGGTCCCGTTCCAGTGGGTGTTTGTTCTCCTCCTCTCCCCGGCTGGCTCAATTTAGACCGCAAGTGCAACCGCCGCGCGGAAGGCCGAACCGAACGGCGTCACCTCCCCACTTCCCACACCCGCGTTTCCTTCTGTGCCCCGCGCCGCGTCGAGTCGAGTCGACCGGAGTCGCGCCACAAGAGGACTCGCGTTACACGCTGCCGGCATTTTGGTCGCCGCGTCCCACCGCCCACTTGCTATCCCACGCGACGGCGCCGAGCAGCAGGCAACGGAACTTGCTCTCCCCCCTCTGGAATTGTTCTCCTCTGGAACTGTTCTCCGCCGGACCCGCTCCTCTCACGGTGTGTCTCCACGAGCGGATCCTAATCTAAGCACACCTCACAGATGACGGGCCACCACCACCACCACCTCGCGACCAACGCGGGCGGCGCGCCCGGCAGCCTCCCGGCGCCCAAGCGCGGCGACTCGCTCCACGACGACGACGGCGACGACGTCCCGGCGCCGCGCGCGCCGGCGCCCGCGCTCATCCGCGTGGGCGACCTCTACTGGAAGCAGGACGGCCCGCTGAGCTGGGCGCTCGGGCAGGTCACGGCGCACGACGCCGCGGCCAAGTGCGTCATGTTCCGCGCCGTGGACGAGGCCACGGGCGAGCCGCGCGCGGGCGGCGACAGCGAGCCGCTGCTGCTGGACGCGGACCCGCTCTTCGCGGCGAACCCGCTGTTCACGACCGCCGCCGACATGACCTCGCTGCGCCACCTCCACGAGGCCGCGCTCGCCAAGAACCTCGAGGACCGGTCGTCGCTCCAGAACCTGCGTCCCTACACGTTCATGGCCAACGTGCTGATCGCCGTGAACCCGCTCAAGCGCCTCGAGGAGCCCGACAAGAACATGTTCGTCGCGCAGTCGCTTGACCGGTGCCCGCCGCACCCGTACTACATCGCCGAGAACGCCTACCGCCAGCTCTGCGCCGTGCGCGCGGTCATGCAGAACCAGTCCATCATCATCAGCGGCGAGAGCGGCTCGGGCAAGACCGAGACCTCCAAGATCATCCTCGACTTCCTCACCACGCGCGCCGTGGGCGGCAGCCGCACGCCTTCGGTCGTGTCCTCGGAGGACGACCTGGAGCCCGAGCTCACGCGGCCCGTCGTGCCCTCGCCGCCCGGATCGGAAACCGCGGCGCTGTCGTTCCCGCAGTCGAGCCACGGCGCCAAGATGTCGCCCGTGACGCTCGGCGGGCGCCTCATGGAGACCATCCCGATCCTCGAGTCGTTCGGTAACGCCAAGACCCACCGCAACCACAACTCGAGTCGCTTCGGCAAGTACATGCGCCTCCAGTTCTCCAACTCGGGCCACGAGCTCACGGGCGCGTCGATCGACACGTACCTGCTCGAGAAGTCGCGCCTCGTGAGCCAGCCCAAGGGCGAGCGCAACTTCCACGTCTTCTACGAGCTGCTCCACGCCGAAGACACCGAGTACCTGCAGAGCCGCCTCCACCTCGAGCCCAAGCAGCCCGAGAAGTACGACTACCTGAACCAGTCGGGCTGCATGAAGGCCGAGTTCATGGACGACTCGGACAACTTCCGCAACCTGTGCCGAGCGCTCGAGTTCGTCGGTATCAAGGACGAGGCCCAGGACGAGATCTTCCGTGTTGTGGGCGGTCTGCTCCACATGGGCAACATCCGCATCACCGAGGAGGACACGTCCGAGGGCCCCACGGCGTGCATCGCGCAGGACGACAAGGACGCGCAGGACGCGCTCACGCACGCCGCGAACCTGCTCGGCGTGCCGGCGCAGGAGCTGAGCGAGTGCATCCTCTTGAAGCGCATCGTGACGTCGCGCGGGACGGGGTCGCGCCGCGGCTCGATCTACTTCGCCAAGAAGGACGTGCGCACGGCCGTGTACTCGCGCGACACGATCGCCAAGACCATCTACGAGAACGTGTTCACGTGGCTCATGATCCAGTGCGCGTCCGCGCTCGACTACGACTCGGCGCGTAGCGACGTCGTGCCGTACATTGGCGTGCTCGATATCTTCGGCTTTGAAGACTTTGAGCCCAAGAACCGCAACTCGTTTGAGCAGCTGCTCATCAACTACGCGAACGAGGCGCTCCAGAGCCTCTTCAACGACTGCGTGTTCGACGCCGAGCAGGAGCTGTACCGCTCGGAGAACATCCACGCGCCGACGAACCACTCGCTGTCGTTCCCGTTCCCGATGCCGGGCGAGCCCGTCGTGGTCAAGGAGCTCACGGAGGAGGAGAAGCAGTACGCCGCCGAGGACCAGGGTGAGGTGCAGTACTCGGACAACCGCGAGTGTCTGAACCTGATCGCGAGCCGCCACGGCGGCATCTTTACCACGATCGACAACGTCTCTCGCCTGCCCGGGCCGTCGGACCGCAAGCTCAACGAGCGCCTCCACACGCTGTTCAAGCGCCACGTCAACTTCCCGACGCCGCACCCGAAGGACATGCGCGACACGTTCATCGTCAAGCACTACGCCGGCGTCGTGCGCTACACGATCGACGGTTTCGTGGACAAGAACAACAACATCATCTCGGACCAGTTCGAGGAGCTCATCAAGCGCTCGACCTCGCGCATCCTGCAGGACATCACCGGCCGCGACCGCACCAAGGCGGAGCAGAACTTCTCGAAACAGGCGGCCAAGACCAACGCGGCGGGCACGGCAAAGTCGCGCCCGAAGGGCGGCGGCAGCCAGTCGAGCCTCTTCTCGACGCAGATGAAGGGCCTCGTCACGGAGCTTGAGGGCACGGCGTGTAACTTTGTGCGCTGCATCAAGCCCAACACGCAGATGAAGCCTGGGATCTTTGACCGCCCGTACGTGGTCGAGCAGCTGCGCTGCTCCGGCACGGTGCAGGCCTGCGAGGTGCTGCGCGTGGGTCTCCCCACGCGTATCCTGTATGCCGAGGTCGTGGACGTTTACAAGCCGCTACTGTCGGCCGACATGTACCAGCGCTTCGAGTACAACGACAAGCTGTTCACGCAGGCGATCCTGTACGTGTACGACTTCCCCACGTCGGCCTACCGCTTGGGTGACACGCGACTGTTCTTCCGTACGGGCAAGATCGACCTGCTGGACCGCCTGCTCACGCCCAGCGCGAACGCGACCGA
The DNA here is from genome assembly GCA_023336295.1 of Pythium folliculosum. NCBI lineage: Eukaryota > Oomycota > Peronosporomycetes > Pythiales > Pythiaceae > Pythium > Pythium folliculosum. The sequence goes on along the minus strand of JAADWV010000065.1, from coordinate 3,709 downwards.
GTGCGCCGAGCTGACAACGCGCATGCGCCAGTTCCTCCACAAGAAGCGCTGGATCCAGGTCGCGACCAAGATGATCGCGTACAACGCGTTCAAGAAGATCTACTTCAAGTGCAAGTTCCGCCGCAAGGCCGAGATCATCCAGTGCATGGTGCGCCAGCACCTGGCGCGCAAGCGCGTGCGCAAGATGCGCGTGCTCCACCGCATCCACGCGCTCTGGAGCAAGATGGCCCACCGCGCCGAGATCATGCACGCGTACCAGGACCGCCCGGACGACAAGATGGTGCTTCTCAACAAGCTCATGCCGCGCAGCTACCTGCCGCCGAACCAGCGCTGGCTGCTCAAGTGGCTCGGCCCGCTGCAGCGCGTGATCTACCTGCAGAAGCTCTGGAAGAAGACCACGGCGCAGTACCTCGCCAAGCGCGGCTTCATCTGGCTCTTGGAGAAGGTCAGGCGCCAGCGCAGCGCCGTGCGGATGCAGGCGCTCGCACGCGTGGTCATCGCGAAGAAGAAGTTCAGAAAGCTCAAGCAGTCACGCATCGCCCGCGAGCGCTGGCAGCTCGCGTTCCGCAAGGTGCGTTTTCTATTTGGCTCCGCTCGACCCGCGTGGGTGGAATGAGAGGGCTAACTGTGATATTCTGTGTGTTTTTGATTCCCTAGGTGCGCGTGTTCTGCGAGTTCCGTCGCGAGTTGCACCGCATCCACGTGCAGCGCCTCGAGGCCGACAATGCCGGGCTTGCGGCCTCGCTGGCGGCGTCCGAGTCCAAGATCCAGCAGGCCCAGCGCGAGGCCGACGAGCTCCGCGCCAAGCTTGAGGCCATGCAGCTCGCGCTGGACAAGAAGACCATGCAGGCCGCCGAGCAGGAGAAGCGGATCGAGTCGCTCGAGTCGCGCCTCGAGGCCACGCAGGACGAGCTCGTGGAGACGCGCCAGCGCACGAGCGGCGGGCTCTTCGAGCGCGTCGTTCGCTTCCTCACGTGCAGCACGACGCCGTCGTCGTCGCCGCCCGTGTCGGCGATTCCGGTCACGCCGCAGTTCCAGCCGCAGACGCAGTTCGTGAGCGCGAACAAGCCGGTCAAGGAGACCTCCGTGCTGACGCTCAAGGGCCTGTGGAAGATCCAGGCCGGGCCGTCCGAGGCGCGCGTGCTTTCGAGCGACACGGTGCTGCAGCCGCTCAAGCTCCAGAAGCACCAGGACACGCAGGACGAGGACGACGACGACGACGACGGCGTCTGGTGCGAGGGCTTCACGCGCCGCTCGAGCGACGCGACCCAGGAGGACGCGGCGCTGCGGGCGCGCGAGTCGGACCCGCTCTACTCGGTCTCGCGGTTCTGCTTTTAGGCGGCTTGCTCCGTCCGTCTCCTCTCGTCCCCGTCCATGTTGATCGATGGCTTCGCTCCGCCTGAACCCATCTTGTCTCATTCCTCCAGACTCCTCCCCGTCCCCCCTCAAAACACCCACCCACCCACCAGAAACGGAAAGCGTGAACCCAAGTTGGGTTACCCAACACAAAAGAAAACCCACAAGATCCAAACTCAGAACTCAGAAGCGTTTCACGACCCGACTGCGTGACGCCCCGCGCGTCAAGTCGGGAGGTGAACTGTGGGTGGGAGCCGGCCGTTTCGCGTCGCCCACCGTGGCCAATGGAAGCCACGACCATGGGGATGCGAGATCCACTCCGCCCCTCGGCGACGTGAAGACGAGCCAACGCGATATATAAAAACAAAAACGAGGATGCGGGAGCGAAGACGGAGATGAAGATGAAGGTGCAGACGGAGGAAGACAGAAGGACGATCGAGGCGAACGAAGCGAGGCGGCGAGTGGACGCAACGCCTTCCCAGTCGTGGCCGATTGCCTCGTCTGGGTCTGATTATGAACGGTCGCACATCGCGCGCGGTGAAACGCGCGCGTCCCTCCGACTCGCGCTTCGACGGTCTCTCCTGCCCGCGAGCCTGCCGCTCTACTTCCACTCCATTGTCTCTCTCTCTCTCGTTCTCGGTTCGTCTCCTGTGATGGGTGCCATGCGGCAGCATCCACGCGTGGGAAGGAGACAACAACAACAGAGAGGAAGGCCATAAGGGTGAGTGGGGCGGCGGCGAGCGAGGCATGGGAGGCCGGGGGAAGCGGAGGCGTCGGCAGGCCGATGTGCGAGCCGGCAGTTGAAAGTGTATATGTTTTTGCTTGCTTACTGTAGTATTCGCGAAGTCGACTAATTTCAGTAGGTTTAACAGGGTCATTAACCGATAATTTGCATTTCTTTCACCAAATCTACTGACTTGGGAGTGTCATTTGCGATCCTTCAGCCCTCTCGTCAACCAGTATGGCCACGACCACGAATGGGACGACGACGACGACGGCCGCGGTCGTCGCGGTGAGCGCGCTCGCGGCGTCGGGCGCGCTGGCGTTCGCGCTGTGGCGCCGCAGCGCGTCGGAGGGTTCCGGCTCCACGCGGCTGCGCGGCTTCCGCGTGACGCGCGTGCTCAAGGTCGCGGAGCGCGAGGTGTCGCTGCTGGGCACGTTCGCGTCGGACCCGCGCGCGCGCCCGGCGGTCGTGACGATCCAGAAGACGGCGTTCGACACGCGCGAGCTGGGCGCGCTGCTGCAGTCGCTGTCGCTCCACACGATCCTGGAGAACGACATCTACAGCACGTTCGTGGGCGACGTGTCGCGCGCGGTCAAGCCGTTCAAGGTGAACGTGATCCACCCGGCGACCGAGACGCACGTGCGCAAGCACTCGGACCAGCAGTTCCACGTGGTCGTCGAGACGCAGGAGCTGTACGAGCGTGTGACGCGGCCGTTCATTGAGAGCATCCCCACGGACAAGATCGAGTGGGTCTACAACATCCTCGACCAGTACGTTTACCACCCACCTGTGTCTTTGAAGGAGCACTGGCTTTCTGATACGCTCCATTGCGGTTTGAATAGTAAGACCGAGAGCGAGCGCATCGTGTTTGAGGACCCGCACCCGACCAACGGCTTCATCTTGCTGCCCGACTTCAAGTGGAGCGACACGTCGAATGTACGTGCGTGTGGGAGACAACTGGTCTCATTTGGTGAAGGTGCACTGACTGGTGGTGTTTAGCTCGAGTCGATCTACTGCCTGGCGATCGTTAACGACCGGTCGGTCCGTTCGCTGCGCGATCTGCGTGGGAAGCACATCCCGATGCTCCAGAACGTCCGGTACGTGGAGCACTGAGCCTTTGGTTGTTCCTCCTCTGACGGTTGATTGTTGGCTTTTCCTTTCCCGCAGCGACGCGAGTGTGCGCGCGCTGCAGCAGCAGTTCGGCGTCCGCGCCAGCGCGCTGCGCGTGTACGTGCACTACCAGCCGACGTACTACCACTTCCACGTGCACTTTTCGCACGTCAAGCTCACCGACGGCACGCAGACGGGCAAGGCCGTGCTGCTCGAGGACGCGCTGTACAACCTCTCGCGCGACGGCGACTACTACGAGCGCGCGAGCCTCACATGCGTCATCGGCGAGATGCAGCACAAGCCGATGTACGACCGCTTCGTCGAGCACGGCGTGTTGTGAGCCAGAACGCATACGCTGGGTGTTGCACCTGAGGAGCTGCTCGAGAGAGGAGATGGCTACATTCTCTCTAGCTCAGGTTAGACTCGTCAGGCTAAATGGTGCACACCAGGATTTTGTGGCAGTGAATGGCGGATAGACTTGAGCACTCGATGGGGCATGGGGGGGGGGGGGGGGGGGGG
>JAADWV010000649.1:0-18226 GCA_023336295.1 Pythium folliculosum | reverse complement strand
TTGCTGGCGGATGCGCTGGCCACGTTTAGTCCGGAATGGACGTGCGCAGTAGCGAGTCCTACGGAGGTGTACGGTGACGCGTTCGACGTGAGCTTCCTGGACCAGGAGTTCGAGGCCATGCTGCAGAGCCTGGAGCAGCCCTTGTCGACTGTCAGCGCAGCGCCTGCGTCCTCGCCGTGCTCGTACGCCGATGAGCTCATCCTGTTTAGCCTGTAGATGCTGTAGTGTTCAAAGTCCATCATATCCAATATTTAGCAGACATTCGCAACCTTTCAACATCGTGCGCAGACCGCTTTATGCACTATTGTACTCACTGTTTCTTGATGTGGAAGCGCGCACAACCTAAGATGGGCTCGGCGCCTCCAAGTGTCCGTGCGGGGTTGATACCCATAGCAAACGCCTTCGGACACGTGGACGTGACCAACACAACAGGGACTCTGGGCGACCCTGTGAACTGATCATCTGGTCCGTGAAACGCACACTCTCGAACCAGTCCAAGGGAACTCCGAGCAATCTTGCAGTCCACCTGAATGCTAAGACAGAAAAGACAGTGACTGTGCGCGGCACACTGTCACTGACACGAGTCAATGACGATTTCACTGAAGGCTTCGAACGCGATCAAGACTTGCGCCAACAGCACTTTTTCTTGATTGGACCAGTTAGAGTGCAACACATCAACTTGGACACTCCATCTGAGAGCAATCACGCACTGAGGGTATGAACTGCGCTGGCCGCGTGTTCGGGAAGGACACATGGACTGGGGCCAACGAGAGGGCCGTCTTGCTTCTCGTTGCCACCACGCCATTCACAAACGAACCGCGCACAGGTCACGACACAGCGAGCCTCATGGCCAACATACCAGGAGCCAAGCACAAGCAGGACACCGTCGCACGCGTATCGCCACTCCCTGTCGCCGCGACGCCAGCTCGGAGCGACTCGCGTGGGCTCAAGAACTCGTGGTCGGTTGAAGAGCACAACCGCTTTCTTCACGGGCTCGAGATCTACCCGAGAGGTCCATGGAAGTGCATCGCGTCCATCGTCGGCACCAAAACCACTCGCCAGACCATGAGCCACGCACAAAAGTACCGCGAGAAGATGGAGCGCAGCATGAAAGCCGCCAGAGAGACGCTCGCCAGCCAGGCCATCATTCCCGGCGAGCCGCGCGTCGTACCGCCGGACGAGCTGCTCCCAAATGTCCCCGTGCTACAGCGACCCACACAATGCTTCCCAGGTCTACGGGTCGCCGCAGAGGCATCCAGTGGGCGCGATGACGACGGTCTCAGTTGAGTCTCGTCGAACGCACCACCACCACGACGCCTGGTTCACTACGGGTACGACCGACGAAAGTCTGTCGACGCAACACAATTGGATAAGATACTAAGATTAGATATCCTCTACCAATTTCAAGTTCACTGCCCTGGCTACGCCCTTGTGACCGTGTGGCGATTGCGAGACCTGTCCATTTTCCAACCCGTAATGTGTACTGAAATAAGATACGACGATTGAACGTGCAACGGTATCCTAGTTCAGTACGTGACCACCCCAAATGACGGCGATCGAGAACCCATCGCCCCAGGTGCGGAACAGAGTCGTGGTGTGTGACTCAACGTCCGCTCCGTTTGACGCGAGAACTCAGCTTTGGAGCCTTTCTGCCGCGGTCACAGCGGTGGGGCCGACTCAGTCATGGTGCCACTCTTCGGATACACTTAGCGTACAGTAAGCGGACCATACGCGGACCCGGTGGAGACATTTTTCTCGGAAGAATTCATCTTTCTTCAAGATGGAGACCATGTGGCTCCTGTGGGCTTGCGTGACCACCTTGTATGGATTGCTGTGCCTCAACCGACACCACTGTCTCACAGAGATTTTGGAAGCAATTGAGGAGAGTTGGAAAAGAGGAGCGTTGAATAATGTGGATCCGCTCTGCACGAAGTTGCGAAGCACTGCCAGCGGTGGACGTCGCCTGCAAAGCCACACGGCGTTGTCTTTGGATGGATCCGGAATCATCGACTCCACGGGAAACTCCTCCTTGGAGGAAGACTGTCAGCGATCCAGCGATCGAGACCAACGCGCTCAGGTGGACGTCCTACCGCTTACGCGCACTCAGGGTCTCCGCATTCGCCGTCTCCCTCCCACCCGATCGCTTCACTGTTCCAAATCGCTATGGTTCTCACGACGCGCACCTACACCACGCTCTTCGCCGCCACGGCAGCGTCGACAACCACGGATAGAGCCGCCCATACCACGATAGCGCTCATCCGCCTCCCGCTCTCAATCGTGCCGCAGTACGAGCAGCGATGCGGAGCCACTGGCGCCATCGTCCCGACCCCGCACAAGCCACTCTTCCGCAACAACCTCTGGAGCTCTGTCGAGCACGAGCGCTTCCTCCATGGCCTCGAGATGTTCCCCAACGGTCCCTGGAAGGAAGTCGCCAAGGTCGTCGGCACGAAGACCACACGTCAGACCATGACCCACGCGCAGAAGTACCGCCAGAAGATCGAGCGCCGCCTGGCGGCGCAACCCAAGAAGGTTGCTACCAAGTCATGCCGGCAAAGCATGAGCGCCTCGACATACGTCCCCAGCTCCCACTCGGTGGTCGGAAGCGATGGGTCGCTCACACGTGTGTTCGCGCCGTGGTGCGCTACCCACCAGTCCGTGAACGAACCCTCTGTAGCGAGTCCGTCAGACGCGTACAGTGGAGTGTTCGACGTGAGCTTCCTGGATCATGAGTTCGATGCTCTCCTGAAGAGCCTAGTGGAGTGAATTTAGTGCTGTCCATTCGTTCATCTGTCCTGCACTAGGCGCAGCCAATGCAAACCAGAGGCACGGGCCCACATACGATATTTACATAGCTTCCACCACCATTTTCTATCCGCACACCGTTCCATTCATTGGCGAGCACGCGCATTGCTGTGACGCCGTGTGCTTTGCGTTCAAGACCATACAGAACGGATGAACTTCAATTAGTGAGCTACGATGTCATGCAGGCAAGAGGTCAGATCCCCAGGGTGTGTCTATTTTCCGATCTTGTCAGGGGTCGTGCTTTGTGTACATACTGTACATACTCTATATACTGTATGATGCTGAGTGGAGACAGTTGTGTCCACCGGAGGTCAGGCACATGAAGTCAAATTTGCTGTGAGCGCTGTGAGCCACAAGTTGAGAACCCGAAGAGTGGTACGTCGTCCGGGTTCGGGCGTGCTATGAACAAAGTTGTGTCCTAGTTATTGTACCCATCTCTGACTGAGTTTTTACTAGCGCCCAGCACTGCGGGTTTGGGTAGCAACGTGAACTACGTCATCGCCATCATCATCATACAGCACTACGGACTGCTCCGCATCAGCTCGCATGCACAGCACAGCACACCGCTCGAGCCCTTCGTAGGACCGACTTCCTCTCAGCACGAAAACCATTCCGTAGCCGTGAGGGTTTGTTCCTTGGACTGCGGTGGATTGCCAGCGAGGAGAGCGGGGGATCCTGATGCAGTGGGGTCGCAACATACCGTCGTTTGCCTCGGTCTCCCGCGCTCGCAAAGGTGTCGTGGGCAGATACCTTAGCACAGTACTTCGTCGTCGGCAACGCCTGCCATCGAGAACCCATCCAGGGCTTTATCCGTGCGTACAGTACCTTACATTTCCTTCGATAACTCAGCCGCCAAGCGGTTTCGAGTGAACTGCAGGGCGAACGCACGTTTTTTTGTTCCGTATGGCGCCGCTGTGTGTCTTCTGTCCAGCTCGGGATTATCGAAAGCTCTTCAGTGTCCAACGCAGCGCCAACTGCACCGTCAAATCCTCGCCGTTGCTCCAGCGGTGGCAGTGGTCGTGTGCTGGGGTGCACGCTTGAAGCCTACAGCGGTTTCAACCGCCAGTGGACAAAGCATGGGCTGATATTCCGCGTAGCAACAGGAATTAGCGGTTCCTACACACAGTCGCGCGAAAAATTTGCCACGGTGAATTTTCTCAAAAGACCGAATGCACGTGGTTCCTGACCGAGCTTAATAGTCTGCTCAAGAAGGAGGAGAGAGTTGCGGCGACGTCGCGTCCTGCACAATGTGTTCAGTACGGGAAGCGGCGAGGGAAACACCCGCTCCAAAGTCTGGAGCTATCCATCGAAAGGATTTTGGAAGAAACACGAGCAGCCCCGAGAAGCCCAAATCAGCCATGAAGGATTCAATCGCTGGAGGTAGTAATAGCCACGACTGGGCGGTCTAGCATACTTGTATCGCATTGTGTGGGTCATACATATACACACTGTCGTTGTCGGAGACTCGGTAGCCGCCTTGCCCTGGCCACACTGTCGACAACGGCTTGTCCGGAATCGCCGCAGAGAGACCGCATTCGGTAACTTGCACCCCAGCGAACACAACGCCTCCCCCCACCCCCTTCTCCAGATCATGGTTCTCACGAAACGCGATGCTCTTCACCTCCACCGCACCGCCTACGTCATCAGCGGCCGCTCCTCCGCAGACGCTCATTCGTCTCCCGCTTTCGGTTGCGCCGCAGTATGAACAACGCTGCCAGGTCACGGGGGCCATCGTAGCAGCCCCGCACAAGCCACTCTTCCGCAACAACCTCTGGAGCTCTGTCGAGCACGAGCGCTTCCTCCATGGCCTCGAGATGTTCCCCAACGGTCCCTGGAAGGAAGTCGCCAAGGTCGTCGGCACGAAGACCACGCGCCAGACCATGACCCACGCGCAGAAGTACCGCCAGAAGATCGAGCGCCGCCTGGCAGCGCAGCCCAAGAAGCTTCCCAAGAAAGCGTCCCAGTCCAATGAGCAGACTCCTGAGGCTCAGCCGTTCGTGTTTGACGACTTTTCATTCATGAACACACATGCGTCTTCCAGTACGGCCCACGAACAGGAGGTAATGCTTGGAAGTTCAAGCCTGACGGACGCAAACACCCAAGCGCTCAGCGTCAGCATCCTGGATCAGGAGTTTAGCGCTCTTCTCAACGATCTCGCGCCATCGCTTCCTCACGATAGTATCGATGCATCGTTTAGCCTGGAAGTGGGCTCGTTCATCGTCTAGGAAATCAAACCTCAGTATTTTAATACTGCGTGAGTGTTGTGAGAGGATCCATGTGCACGTGCTATTATCGATGGAGAGCTTGTGGCCTCTGAGAGCTCGGCCGGCCAGCTGTAGAGTTTTGAAGTGTTGCTGCTTACCACGGACCCGCTCTATACGCAGTCGTGCGGCACTCGTCGCGCTGGACGTCGCCCTACCTGCAAGGCCACAGAGACCATGACGCACGCGCACAAGGACCGACAGAAGATTGAGGTCCGCCTGGCGGCCACGTCCAAGCACGTCACCGAACGTGTTGTTCGCATCAAATGGGCTCGAAACAGTGGCCTTCCCCACAGGTGAACGGAATGAAAGCTACGCGTCGTTCACACACACGCACCTGCCCGGTATTGGAGCCAGCAACGACATGCTGATCACTCCGTCTCGATTCTGTGAACTGTGCTACGATCGACCCCAGTATCTTGGGGCGCGGTCTGTCGGTTATCCAACACAGAATGGAGCAACCGCATAACTGGAACGACCAGGCCGCATCACGCTAACCTCTTGCTCACGAGGCTAGCGTCTTCACTTCGTAAACTATCCATAGCAATCCGTATACCGGTACACCGGTACTATGTATACACGACAGCCTGGAGTACTTCGAGTATCAAGCGGTTGGTGGGTGGAGAGGATAGTGTGGAACAACGGCCCTTCCTCGCGTCAGTCGATGTGTCGCTGGAGCATATTCACCCGAGATGTCAATCTCGTGCAGCGGTTTGGCTGGAGGGAAAGAACGCGCGCAACCCTGGACGAGCAAAAGGCCACGAAGGACTTGCCCTGTGCCCTCAGCATCGCCCGTACTGTGCCTACGATGGCGAGATGGTAGTGCCTAGAGAAACAAACCATCGCATCAAGAGTTTTTACGTGCTCTTTCATGGTAGTCCTAGACCTCCCAAGAGCCGCTCTAGACACTGCACCAGGGCGCCTGGATTCTAGGTGTTGGCTTAGGACAGGCGTTTGCCCGCGTGCATACAGTGCACTGCGTCCATCCAGATCCGCAGGGAGCCATTGGATGGCAGCCGGTGGCATCGTCGACGCGTCAAATTCGTACAGTTGTGAGTGGCTCGTGTAGCTCTGATAGTGAGATGGCTTCGGTGGGTCTCTAGTGGTCGCCGGTTGTCCACCTTCATCATGTACTGACATGGGATAAGTATCGGATGGATACCTTGAAGTGGGTTGGCCTGGCTCTGTCTGCTCGTTTTGACCACTTCAAGTACACCGTAGCTCAGGTACTGTACTGGATTAGGAAAGCCAAGCTGCAACGCTGAAGCGATGGCTGCGCCTTGCATCACAACAAACTCATGGAGACTGCTCACTGATTCACCCTGGAGGTACGTCGTTGGATATCTTAGGATAGTACACCTCGATCGAGAACAACCGCCAGCGAGCAAACTACAGTATCTGCCGAGCGGTGTGACCTGGAAATGAGTTGGCCACCACTTCATTCGCGGGCACCGCCCACCAGAACGTATTTGTATGTATTCTACGATGGTGTGCTGGGTACAGTGAACCTTTCGGCACCTCACGACACCACGTGTGAGCAATCCAGAGTTTAGCGGCGCCCCCGTTTGAGTGGCGTTGCCTGCAAGACAACAATTTAGCCCGGAAGATTTATCGTAGAGCAAGATTGAAAGCTTGCAGCGCTCGAGAGCCCCTGAGCTGCGACTCCCAACTGCCTGAACGCCTTGACGGATCCGCGCTTCGGTGCTTTTAAACAAACGTGCAGCCCACGCCATGCCTTTCGGGTAAGCCCACGACCTTGAAAAGAGGTGTTGGGTAGAATGTGGGCCGATGTCACGTGGCATGTGCTTACAGAGCCAGAGTTCGCGTGAGTTCCGATCTTGCAAGGGTCCATGCTTTGTGCGTACGATGCTGAGTTGAGACAGTTGTGTCACGCGGAGGTCAGGCACATGAACTTGAATTTGTTGGCAGCGCTGTGAGCCACAAGTTGAGAACCCGAAGAGTGGGACTCTGGACGGACTCTGCAACAAAGATCTCTTCAAGCTATTGTATTGTGGAAACCAACTTATTTGTCCAAATGAATAGCAAATCTGGCAGATTTAGAGGCTTATTTACGTATATAACCCTTTATATATATATAAATCTGTCATATAACCCTCATTAATGAAAAATCTCGGATTCGGGCTGGGACCGATTTACAGAGTCTGACCGCTTGCAAATAGGTTGGAAACAGATTTCTGTCGCTTCCCGACAGAATGCCGGCTGATGGAGTGGCATTCTGTCCCAACACCTTCATAAAATCGCAATCGGCAGATTTGCGAAGGGTGTCACTGGATGAGTAACCCCGACTAACCTCTAACGTAACCCCAATCTATAACCTTGTTCACCAACCGATTTAGGGCGAGATCCCCTGGCGAATAAGTTAAATTCCACAATACCCATCTCTGAGTTTTCGGTAGCGTACAGTAAATCTTTTGACTCGATTTCCCTGGACGATAGAGATACAGGCCGTTGACATCCTAGAACAGTACATTCTAGCCAGCGGCGCCTGCCATCGTGAACCCATCGCCGTTTCCTAGGAAGAGAGAGACCTAGGCAACGTTACTGTACTGAACAGTACTTCGAACTATCGTTCAGTATGTACAGTTGGTTCGATAACTCAGCCGAATGGCACACGCAAGCTTTGTTATACATCGTCGAACTATCATCGACGTGGCTACAGTCCTGCACAGTACTGCCACTGTATCGTCGAAACTGGGCAAGAGAGCGCGAGGTCCAACTCAGCGCCGACGGCGCTGTCGATGGTGCCGACCGCGGAAGTGTACGAATGCTAGAGCGCTTCAGGAGGTGTACGAGCCTCTCGGTACGCACAAAAACGGTACTTTCTCGTGCTATGTCTACGAACAGGAAGCAGCCGACTACTACAGTTCCGCAGTGAAGTTCGTCTTGCTTCAAGATTGAATGCACGTACGTACGAAGCTGCAGAGAGAGCACAACAACCGCGAAAAACGCAAATCCACGCCGATGTGTTCGATAGTAGGGGAAGCGACACACTCAAGCATCCGCCCAACGGTCTGGATACCATCCATCCGTGGACACAGTTTTTCGAAGAAACAACCCCTGGGAAACCTGAATCAGTCATGTCCACGCTTGAGACAGCCATGGCCGCAGTGCATTTCTCGTGCGCGTATCAACGCCTGTAGGTCACACGCCGCAGTACAGTGTACTCAGGCGAGTCGATTCGAACATACACTGTACCTCCGATGAAACCATCGACAGAGACTAACGAGGCTCGTTCGGGCGTTGTCACAGTGATTCTGCATTCCACAGTTTGCTCTTAACCCCCCATTCCCACATGCAACTACCACGACCACATCGCCTCACCCAACAGTGGTTCTCACGACGCGCACCTACGCGACGCTCTTCGCCTCCGCGGCCGCTCCCACTGCCATGGCAACCACTCACCCCAAGACGCTTATCCGCCTTCCGCTCTCGGTCGTGCCGCAGTATGAAAAACGTTGTGAAATCACGGGTGCCATCGTACCGACCCGCTCTTCCGCAACAATCTCTGGAGCTCGGACAAGCACGAACGCTTCCTCCACGGTCTTGAGATGTTCCTCAAAGGCCCCTGGAAGGAAGTCGCCAATGTCGTCGGTACCAAGACCACGCGCCAGACCATGACGCGTGCGCAGAAGTACCGCCAGATAAATCGAGCGCCGTGTCGCCGCAAAGCCCAGGGCCCCTTCGAAGAAGTCGCCGGCCGAACGTGTGTGACGTTGCGACTTCAGATGCGGCGCCGTTCGTGGTTGATGATGCGACGTTCATGGACGCGCTCGTGGCGTGCGCAGCGGCCCAGCAGACTGAGTCCGCGTTCGGACTTATGAGTGGGAGGAACACGAGCAGCGATTCGTTCGACGTGAGCTTCCTGGATCGGGAGTTTGGCGCTCTCCTAAACAGCCTCACGCCGACGCTCTCTCCAGATGACGCTCGTTTGCTCTCGCCGCCGTTTGGTTACGAACTCGGCGCTCTCAGCGTGTAGAGAGACTAACAACAATATTTATACAGCTTTCACTCCAATATATCCTGCGGAGACGCATTCACATATGCCAGGCATGCCCATCAGCTATGATTGGGGCAATAGACTGTGCCTTTCTACGTCTTCTCGTGGCGCTGCTGGCGCGAGATTGATCCAGAATCCAAAACGTTCTTTCTTCGTATCGAAATAACCCGAAATTTTCAAAAGCATTCTTCCGCTGATCGTTCCGTCTGTCACCACGTCCGTGGTCACCGGGGGCTCTGAGTTGGCACGTGCCCAAAGGTGTCAGACAAGCCACTGGCTTAGCCAGACATCATCGAGTCTGCTTCGAGGCTTCTGAACCACAAACTACGAATCTGAAGAGTGGGATGTGGCCTCGTCCACGCACTTCTTGGACGGTTTCTGCCGATAAATCAGCAAATGTCAATCAAGAAGTGAGTTCTGGACTGATATTGTAGCTATTTCAGTGCATGCATATATTGTGGATAAAAAGCAGCGCCCCGAATTCGCACGGGCACTATCGCTGGTCCCCTGCTCAAGTGTGGGAATCGATGTGGCCCTCGCGCCGTCTAGGCCATAGACTACATACATTCTACCAAGGAATGTGTGTTTGAAGTTGAACCATCACTCTGGCTACTTGAATATGCACCTCCGTCAGGGCTCCGAAGATCAAGGTTGTTGACCGATTATTGAACAGGTCGTCTATATGTAATTCATACTGCTCGATAGAAACTGTGCCCGGAATCCTCCTCAATGGAGCTAGCCTCGTGGGTGGGAATGGCTTCGCTATCCCGGCTTCGGCTCTGCAGGCTGCAAGTTGCAGCGCACACTCATCGAACGTTCTTGGGGGGCTGATTTGGACCTCAACTGGCGTCTGCCCCATCAATCGAGAACGACTGGCACTAAAATCGCCTGGGGATGCAGCTAAAGTCAGTACTGGCGAGAGGAGCGTTGCGTCGCGAAAAGCAAACTAAAACAGTGAATTATACCCTTCTCGGTTGCGTCCACGTCGGTCGTGTCCTAAAGGCTGGCCTTAAGGCCACGACCGAAGTGGACGCAACCGAGAAGGGTATAATTCACTGTTTTTAGAAGAACTGACGGCCATGCCATGTGTGTCGACCGCTCGGTGTACACTGAAGTCACTTGTTCAGATCATGAGGTATGAGCAGCTGCCGCTACGTGTTCGGTTGGAAAGGTAGGTGGTTAGATGATTGTTGGGAGTCACTGGACCAGTTCCAGTATCAAACTGTTTGGTTATGCTTCTCAAAAGGGCATCAGAGTTCATATGCTTAGTGGACCACACTATCGCGCCTCGAATCGTGTGCGACGTTGACGTCAAAGTCCCAACCAAAGCAGTATCTCCGAGTTGTGACCGGCCAAGAGCGATTCTTCAACTCGGCACACGCTCGTACGTTGAACGCCCGGGAACGCAATCCGCAACTGCGCACTCCTGCCTTCAAGTTGAAAATACCAGCAGCTACGTCTTCAACATTGTTGCGGGGATTGTCTTCACGACCATAGTTTGAAGCGTGGTGGGAGGCTGGCAAACAGAGAGTGCGCTCGACCCCCATCTCTGTGGAAATTGGGTGAGCGAAAATGTCTGCAGGTCGTCTCGTGCCTAGGTACTGGACACTAGTGGCCAGACAAGCGACCAGATACTGGGAACGCGATCTCCTCGCCTCTGTGAGAACGTGCGCAAGGGTGCGCAATTCCTCCTTACTGTATCGCCATGTAGGTACCTTCCCATCGTGGCGTCATCCGTGTCGAAGCTGGATTGCAGCGCAGCACGTTCTACCCCGCGAGGGGCAACATGTATATAATCAGGCGCATCCCGCTGCTGCTATGTTGGCCCACTGGTTCTCTCCAAACTTTTGCTTTGCGTCAGCAGAGTTCCCCGATCACTGCGAGGCAATGGCCGAGCAGCGATTTCGTTGGACGCGGAATAGCGCAACCGTTGCACCGGCCCTTCGGATCAGTTCGTCGAAAGTCACACCAGCGTTGTCGACGCTGCGTTGCGCCGGCCGTACAGTATGTACATAGTGTTCTTGAACACGCTTCGGCTTGGTCAATCAGGCTGGGTGAAGCCAAAACCGAACCGAGCGCTTTCTGCTGGAAAATGGGGGGATTTTACAAGCGAGTGCGACACCGCCGTTCACCACGAACGCACATATGAACGAGAAAATGGAAAATGCAAAGCGCGTGTTCGTCCGTGGGTCTCGACAGCGCTCCGGCTCACCAATCTCGCATTCCCAATTTTGCTTCCAAGCAGCGATCCCGACACCACCACCCCAACTGCCACCATGGTCATCACGTCACGCACGCACACCACGCTCTTTAGCCCGGCCGCGGCCTCGTCCAACTCGGTCAAGCTCATCCGCCTCCCGCTCTCGGTCGTGCCGCACTACGAGAAGCGGTGCGAGATCACCGGGGAAATCGTCCCAACGAACAACAAGCCGCTCTTTCGCACCAACCTCTGGAGTTCCGACGAGCACGAGCGCTTCCTCCATGGCCTCGAGCTGTTTCCCAATGGCCCCTGGAAGGAGGTCGCCAAGATTGTCGGCACCAAGTCTACACGCCAGACCATGACCCACGCACAGAAGTACCGCCAGAAGATCGAGCGACGCCTGCAGGCCAAAACGGCCGAGCCCAAGCAGAAGCCGCGCCGACGCAGCGCCCAGAGCACGGTCAATATCTACTCGGGGTACTCTGGCTTCCAGGAGATGATGCGGGCTGCGGCCCCGCCGGCGATGACGTTCTTCGACGAGTTGGTGACGTGCGCCCCCGTGCAGCAGAGTGCTTTCGCTAGCTCCAGTCCCACCGACGTGTACAACGAAGTGTTCGACACCAGCTTCTTGGACGAGGAGTTCAACGCCATCCTATCCGAGCTCAAGCCACTGTCTCGTAGCAACCAGCTCGCTCAGGGGCACGATGGCAGTGTTTGGGATAGCTTTGGTGTGTACGCGTAGTCAGTGTAAGGCAATCCACGCCTCAAATCGACATTCGTGTGCCGTGTCATTACGCTGCGTTTTTCTATTCTGTCACCTCTCCATTGGAGATTGTTATCGTGTTCATTTGCATCGAAGCGCATACTGCGCTATTACTCACGGATAGAGACTCGAGCTTGCGAACTAGATGCTGAGAGAGTACTCAGATGAATCCATACGTGTCCACACCGGCAGAATCCGGTGGAATCACTGGACAAAGTTGGCTCCATTCGCTTGACCTAGTCAGTTCGATCGAGAAACCTGGCTTCACCGCGTCGTTCCTGTCGCCTTCGATGTGCGTGTCATGAACCCAAACGGAAAATCCGGCCAGGAGAGCCATGGCCAGCACCGCAATCTCGCAGCGCGAGTCCTCGCATAGCCCAGTGTTGAGACCACCGCACCATTTTGCGACTCACCATCGATTTGCCACGCTCGATCGGTTTGCCCAGACGACGATACTTAAACGGTCATGACGATCACCCCGCGCGTTCAGAAGCAGTTCTTTGAGACGGACCACAACGCCGAGAAACGGCAGAGATTGATCCGACTGGCACCGACCGTCATCGTGAAGTATGACGTTGAAGACAAGGTCGCCCAGGAACGAGCCCCATCCAGGGCATCTCAGCAACCGCCGGCACGAGCAGCCACAAAGCGCTCGAATCGCCGCACTAACCTATGGACCATCGAAGAGCACGATCGTTTTCTCCGCGGACTGGAGTTATACCCGCGCGGGCCATGGAAGCTCGTGGCCGCGGTGGTCGGCACAAGGACGACGCGGCAGACCATGACCCACGCTCAGAAATATCGTCAGAAGATTGAGCGTCACGCCAGTAGCCAAGACATCCCAGGTGGTCGCGCGGCGCCCACCGAGCAGGACGAGGTGCTGCCGCATGCTTTAGAGCGATAAGATGCGAAAAACAATCTTTCTAGGTCTCCTCCGGAGTACTAGAGCTTATCACCACCAAGTCCCACGTCTTTGGGGAGTATTGTATCAGCAGGAATGCAACATTGAAGTGCCCTTCTTCCAGTCGCTCGAAGCTTTACAACACGATAAAGAGGCTTATTATTCTGTGGCCATTCAAAGAGGCTCGGCGCAGCCAGCGAGTCCGCGTCGTGTCCAGAGCGCACTCGCCTCCGGTGCCAGCCATGCGCGCTTTACGAGGCTGCATCTGAGGAAACAGGCGAAGCTCCGCTGTGCTTGGAGTGGACCCACGGCTGGTGGATCGCAAAGCGTTGAATCAACCAAGTTGAGTCCACATACGTAGTCCACTTCGAGCGAATGTTTCCAAAAAATACCAGCGTTCAGCGTGATGCCCGACAATTTTCGATCCATGTATTGAGTTAGGATGGCCGCCAGGACACCGCAATCATTCCTGAAAGCAGCGACGAGTATGGACTGCGAATTGTTGCTGACTCCGAAACTCAGCGAAACTGAGGCGGCACCCACTTGCTTGGCTACACCTGCAGCAAACACGCTTCGGTTCTGTAGCTTCCGGGGAGCCGAGATGCACAGGAGATTTAAAACTAAAAATCCAGTCTGCTGGTACGTGCCGGTTGGGCCTGTGCGCAGGGCAACTAGGTACAGATAGATGCCTTCTCGTTTAGCTCTCCATCGCACGAGGAGACTGGAGATGGCGGTAGGTGTGAAGCGTATAGCATCGTGGCTTGACGCCCTCGCTTAAAGAAGTGACCGACGGAGTGTGCTGCTTTCAAGGTTTGAGTCGGAGTTCCCTCGACCATCGCACGGAGGCCGCCATGGGCTCGGTATACAACGGGAGAGTTCCCAGCCACGAGATGTCCGTCCAGCCACTTGGAAACGGTCAGCCAAGGAGGCGCCGAATTCCAGGACCAAGACGTGGTTACCTCCAGGAAAAGAAGCACGATCGGTCCTCGAGTCACCCAGTACCCATTGGCTGTGCTGACAGCGATGGCGTTCAGCCGCAGTATACGCTTTTGTACCTACGATTCGTAGGTACGGAACCGTATAGCGAGTATTGCTGTGGACCCATGAGCTTGTTGCGTTTTTCGACCACCCACAATACAGTAGTGCGTCCGTCAGGCTGAACTCGCTGTCCGTGCCACGCACTGGATTGTCCGTACGGTACTGTAGAGGAAGCAACCACAAGCGGCGCAATCACCCGCTGTGGCGCCCCGGTTGCCAGCGCGTGCGACGCGCTTTCAGTCTCACTTCAAGCTTTCTCGAGTGGGCGACGCACCTCGCCAGAGGGAAATGTACTCAAGTAGGAGAGGTGATCACATCCTGCCGAAGCGGGAAACTGAGATCTCGGGCTCGTCCAGCTCTCTCACTTGAAGATTCCAGCACGCCAGCCGGGCGCGCCCCAAGGTGACCACTGCGACGACCGTGGATGTACTGGCTTAGGATACAAATAGCGGCTATCATGTGGTCCACCTGAGACCACGATGCTGAGATCTCGCGCCGGTCCAATTGATGGCGATGTGGTCAGCAGTGCGTGCACGCGCGGGCCAGCGCGTGGATCCGGAAGCTCGGCCGTGCCCCGGTGATGAACGCGATGAAAATTTCAGGCTCAACTGAGTCGGTCTCACGCCAACGATCCGCGACAGATTGCCGCGGCCGGCTGGACTGGCCGGTGCGGAATCCAGCGGAGACCTGTATACTGCTTTTCGAAATCTTGTTCGTTGGTTGCGCTCGCGGACATGCACGGCTCGTCGCGTTGCGCGTCGCCGCCACTTCGGTCGAAGGAGATCCCTCGAGCAGCAGCGAACATACTACACACACTCCGTACAAGTGGAAGGAACGGAGCCCACGGTCACGCCTTGTGCGTCCGCCGACGTGTCAATGGGAGTCCCTCTCCAAACCCCGCATGCAACCGCCTGAGTGCACTCGCCATTCCCAATTTTCCCTGCTTCCGCCACAACCACCACAAACCACAACCATGGTGATCACGTCGCGCACGCACACCACGTTGTTCAGCACCGCCGCCTCGGCGTGCTCGCCGGAGGCCAAGACGCTCATCCGCCTGCCGCTCTCGGTCGTGCCGCACTACGAACGGCGCTGCGAGGTCACGGGCGCGATCGTGCCCGCGACCAACAAGCCGCTCTTCCGCACCAACCTCTGGACCTCGGACGAGCACGAGCGCTTCCTGCGCGGGCTCGAGATGTTCCCCAACGGTCCCTGGAAGCAAGTCGCCAAGGTCGTCGGCACCAAGACCACGCGCCAGACCATGACCCACGCGCAAAAGTACCGCCAGAAGATCGAGCGCCGCATGACCATGAAGCCCAAGGACGAGACCAAGCCCAAGCGCGCACGTCGCCGGAACCGACCGCAGTCGGCAGTCCCCTGCGAGTCGAACGCTGTGAGCTTCCAGGACATGCTGCGGTCAGTCGACCAGGCTCCTATGAGCACGGCTAGTAGCCCTACTGATGTGTACAACGACACGTTCGACATCAGTTTCCTGGACCAGGAGTTCGACGCCATCCTCGCGAGCGTAGAGCCTCTGGACCAGGAGATGGCCGCGAGCGTCAGCCCAGTGGCCATGTACTCCCACACGATTTGAGCAGTAGTCATCGTATCGTAGTATAATATAGTATCCTCTCCCGAACAAACATCGTCTTGGCATCCTCTTGTGATCCCTCGTGCACTTCAGGACCACCGTCCCTGGCGAGGCTACAGTATCGAACGGGTCCGCCACCATGAACGAGAGGGCTCAGTCACTGCGGTCGATATTATCTTGAACGTTCACATTGAAGCGAAGCCGTTGGCCGCCAACTTGGCGCCGTACGAGACTCGCTCGTGGCGCAGCGCTCCCAAGAACAAGCAAACGAAGACGCTGAGTTGTGACAACGCCGGGCCATGCGTCGATCCATCTTGGAATGGCCCGTCCATATCATCGACTCGCGCCCTGAGCCACAAACTTGGCATCTAAAGAGTGGGACTGGGGGAAACGGCCCCTTTCCCTGGATCTCTTCGCGTACGTAGGGGAAAAGTCTTCTGCAGATTACTCCTCCACGAGGCTGGAAGTCTGCCAACATTCCGATGACTCGTAGTTGCCGTTCACTGACCGAATCCCGACCAAATTTCAACGGCAGGCGCCAGCGCCGGCTCTTATTTCCATGTTACAAGTAGCGCGCCGCAGCGGCCCCAAGTCTGATCAGCTCACTGTTGCCTGGACAGTCGTGTCGTTCACAGTCGTTGGCAAGCTGCCACTGGCCCCGTCGTCGGTTGTGGTCCTGTCTACTTACTAGACAGCCAAGGGGAACTGATGGCGGTGCGACCGTTGTCTTTGGTTAATACAGTACTGGAGTACAGAGAGGAAGCCCGTCCACAGGGGCTCGTTGAATTCAAAGAGCCCAAAGTTTCAGGCGTGGGATCGTGGGCACGACGTCGCGAATTTTTCAATTGCCTGGCGCATCTACGCGCGGGCCGACTTTGGTGCGCCCACGGCAAAGTCAAGCAACCGACCTGGGCCTCATCGTTAGCGGAATGTTCCTTGACCGCTGAGTTTTCCCTTCAAGTTGTGATCCCAAAGGGATTGCCACGGGCGAATCACAGAGCCGTTCCGTCCGTCGGAGGTCCTGATTCCAGCGAACAATTGTGGTGAAGAAGCGAAACAGAGGCTCTGTGCTGGGCTGCGCTTCTTGTGGCAAAGACCAGGCGCAGCCAAAGGGGGCCGTCACGTTTCTGTTGGAGGGAACGCCATCACCGCGCAGCGTTTGAAGACTTCCTCGGGGTCCGAGAGCCAACAAATGATTTAGACTCCACCTTATTTCCGGTTCAACTCGTGGGTACTGTACGTCCTGTCAACAACTCGCGATCCACCGGGAATTTGCCGCGCGGTGGCGTCGTGTCTGAAATGGAACCCACGCCCAACGCCAAGCCAACTTATCCAGCGCACGGAACCCAAGGCGTCGTCTTTTCGGCTGAGAAGGGCTTACGGCACCGCTTTCTCCTCCTGTCTTGCGCGGGCTCTCGCCTCATTCCCAAACCTGCTGCGCAGCAGTCGCTTCCCGTACCAACCATCATGGTGATCACTACCCGAACACAAACCGTGCTCTTCGCTCCGGTCGCAGCGGTCTCGCCCGACGCTAAGGCGCTCATCCGCATGCCACTCTCGGTCGTTCCGCAGTACGAGCGCCGATGCGAGGTCGCGGGCGCCATCGTCCCTTCAACCGATAAGCCGCTCTTCCGCCCCAACCTGTGGAACTCCGACGAGCACGAGCGTTTTCTTCGTGGCCTTGAGCTGTTCCCGCGAGGCCCGTGGAAGGAGGTCGCCAAGGTGGTCGGCACCAAGACCACGCGCCAGACCATGACCCATGCACAGAAGTATCGCCAGAAGATCCAGAGGCACATGGTCATGAAGCCCAAGCAGCTGAACGAGAAGGGCCGGCGACGGAAGCAAAATGCCCGCTTGCAGGAGCAAGCTGGTTTCGAGACCCCAAAGAAGCTTGACTTCGAGACGGGTATGCAGGATTTGCCACTGTCCGGTGAAGGGCTTGCGTGCACAGTGCCGCTACGCAGCCCAATTGACATCGGCGACGACATCTTCGACATCGGCTTTCTGGACCAAGAGTTCGAAACCATGCTTGCGACCTTCGTGCCGTTGGATCCCCTCGACGCGAACACGTGCCGGATATCGGTGTAGGCCACCAATATTCCACAACAAAGATCGATTTTCGCTGTACCGGTATCGGCATCTGCGTGCGTCGCTTTTTTTGACTTGGAAAATAGCTCGACTTCGCTGCGATCAATGGCAGCATCGTTGCTTGGAGCAAATCGCTTCTAGGATGGTGGTCAGCGCCGACCACTGGCACGGACCTGTGCGACTTCGAACCGTAGGGCTTCCTCGAAGTTGAGAGTTAGCTTGAGCCATCGAATGGTCGGCCTTGTTAGAGCAGAGACGGTAGGAAGAAGCGCAATAGACTGACCCCCCCTACAACGACGAAATTGTTCGATGGAGCCTGTCACAGCACGACGGTCATGGCGCTGTGATGCATTCAGGTTCAATCGGCGTGGTTGGGAAGTGAATGCGACCTTGAAAACTCGCGACGAGATCCAGGTCGTTCTTAGCCGGCACGGACCCTCTCGACAGTCTGCCGGAACCGGCGATGAGCTGGAGAGGAGAACGGCTCCAACGGCCGCGGAGACCGGGTTGGCGGAACGAGCCCATCTCGTCGTCGCGGCAGCGGCCATCTTGTGAAGCGCGAAT
>JAADWV010000648.1:0-18257 GCA_023336295.1 Pythium folliculosum | reverse complement strand
CCCCCCCCCCCCCCCCCCCCCCCCCCCCCCCCCCCCCCCCCCCCCCCCCCCCGCCCTTTGCTATCGTGCCTTTGGCTTTTTCCCTCGTCTTCAGGCCGTGTAGGAACCGGTAATACCGGGGCGCCGCCCTACAAAGTCACCGTTGCCAAGAGTGAGCAACTGCCAACGATGCCGTCTGGATCTCTGATTGCAGTCTCCCAACCCTAGGGACTCCGACTCAACATGTTTAGTATGTTGCTGTCGTTCATTCACGCTACCCGCTGTCTGTCAAGGAGAGTTCACATTGGGCGCTCTAGCTGGAAAAGTAATCGGTCGTTCATGGTCCAGTACCGATTGGACCCCGAGCGAGTCAAACTAAGGCTCGAGCGTGCGTCTGTTGGAGTCCACGCCGGAACATAATCCAGAGTTGATGACCAGGCGGCAGGGAGGGACGCCCTCGTCTTCGAAAGACGAGTGTGCACCCCAATGCCATACGGTCCACCAGGACAAGCTTAGGTTTCTATTGGGGTGCTTGGGTCGCGCTTTCCTTGGTTCCGTGTGCTGCTTTGACTGACGATATGTTGAGCATGGCTACAGAGCCCTAGATGACGGCCTTTAGCCAATTATTGGGCCATTGTGGTGAATTCGCCTCCTTGTGCGCTGGAAGAGCACTCAAAGCGACGGCACACTGCTCGTTCTGGAATCTAGTCAATGCCTATTGAAGGGAAGACAACCAACTTTGTTTTGAATACATCCATTCTGTTGTACATTCTCGACAAGGGCAGCCCCCATCCGACAAGAAACGAGTACATGGCTCACCGGGTCTGGCTGGACTGCTCCTGAATGCGCGCATGGTTCGTCGCTGCGAGCGCGCGCAGGCAGGCAAGTTCGGCGCGCGACTGCGAGAGCAGGTCTCTTTCGGTTCGCGCTCGCTCACGGTAGAAACCGCGACTGCGAAGACGCTTCTGGAGTTCCCCAAGCTGCGCCTCGAGCTGCGTGGTCCACGAGCGCAGGCGTGCGACCTCTTCGCGCCGTGCCGCGTACGTACACTTCTTGGCGCGCTTGCGTCGCAAGGGCGCTTTGAGGGATGATGAAATGGGCGGCGCGGGGCGCGACGCAGCCGCGGTCGAGGTGGAGTCACCTTGGGCCTTTGCGTCTGGTGAAGATCGTCCTTCCGAACTGGGTCGAGGTTTGGCTGGTGCTCGTGCGAGCAAGAAGACCCCGCTGGGGGACTCCAATGTGCAGGTCACCGAACTAGAGCTTCGATCGTCGTGGTCGGCGCCGGGCGAGAACAGCATGAGCGCTTCCATGAGCAGGCGGTGGTCTTCAGCAGCGAGCATTGGTCAGAGGACGTGGCGTGGCCGCCGGTGGAGAGTCGTTGGGAAATGAGCTCGACCACGGGCGGAAGAAAGACATCAGTGCGTGTGGGGCGGACACGCGCTGGATACCGCTTGCAGCGAAGAAGATCCGGCAGCAACTGTAGCTTTGTCGCAAGGGCGGAAGGAAGACAGCGCTCTTTTTCTCGTACAGAAAGAAATCGCGTGAAACCTCCTTCTCGAGCAGGCATCCGGTTATCGGCGCCGGGAACACATTTACCGGCTCAACCTGAAGGCGCCTCCTCCGATCGAGTTGTCTGGGATGAGCTCAACTTTGGATGTTCAGAGCTACTGTACGGTACGCCTCCGATCAGATGGGGAGTAGGGAGGCCTGGCGTGCGCAACAGTGACAAGAGCCGAGGTGCAAGCAGACACCGTTCCCTTGGAGTGTGCATGGCACACGCCGTGGTGTTCCCCTTGCGTGTCAGTTGCTCACCGGGGCGAGAGCGCCAGTTGAAACTCATTCCTCGACCGACAGAGGGGCAGCACCGGACGTTTGGAGCCCAAGGCGAATGCTCACTTTGGACTGTGGCCGGATTGGCAATACAGAACACGGACACAACTCCCGATTCGGTCCGTCCAAGGAGATCAACCTGGTCAACTTGGCATCAGTTACGTGTCAGTACACTCAGAACAGGGCTACACGCCCGCGACCTTCAAAGATGTACGACCCCTACACTGACGCAGGACATGCTCCTCCACCAGTAGAGGCGCGGACCGAGCCAGGCTCACAGTGGACGACATTACACTTAGTGGTACCGCTCATGGATGCTGCTCGTCCCCCGGTCTTCCTTATAGGGCAGTACTGATGATGCGATCAGTCGCATCAGTGCTCCGACTCCGTTGGAACAACGGGGAATCGGATGATCAGCCCTCCTGCGGCCTGAACCACCCCGGCATCTGCAGTTATCGAGGTCACCACCGTGGCGAGTGAGGTGATGGGTCCCGCAGGTTCACGTGTCGCTATCACTGACATCGTCAGCTGCCGTATCATATGAGGCAACTTCAGTATGCCTTGCATATTGTGCAAGGCATACTGAAGTTGCCTCATATGATACGGCAGCTGCCGTTGACCCACCGAAGCCATAGCGCTGCTGCGACTTTACCGGCCTTGACATGTGAGGTGATGAAGCCCAACTGTGGACACGTGGTTCTAGAATACCGTTTGCCTACACAATATCGGTGGGGTCCGTTCCCTCGCCCTCGTTCGCACCAGCACAGTAAGGACAACAAGAGGAGAGCGCGCGCCCAGGCGACCTGGCGTCTGGCGCGGGAAACGACAGGCTTGGTGGACAGCGACGGCGCGTGCTCTTGCGTGGTTGAGATGGGAAGATGCGCCGCCATGTGTGCCTGTGTGTGACTGGGCGGGCCGGAGGAGCTACGGTGAGAAGGCTCGGCTGCGAGTTGTTCGAGGCGACGGAGCTCGTCGCTGTTGAGGTCCTGAGCCCACGTGACTGTACTTCCCTCCATGTAGTAGTAATTGGTTGCGCGCCACCCGAAACGAGGCCTTTTTATGTACAAGAAGCAGGGCGGGACCACATAGCTTCAAGTTTTTTCCCGGGGCGTCGCCTTCTGGCCTTCTGGCTGCGATCCCGGATGAGCAGGAAACCGAGATGCCGCCGTGGCCAGGGAGTCCTCTTACACATGCGTTCGACGCGACGCTGATGCGGCCGTTGTGATCGAACAGCGGCCAGCACCATGGACCCGGTCTGCTCCCCCGCCACCAACGGGGCTGCGCCATGCGTGCTCTGCGCTGGCTCCCCGTTCATGTGCACGATTGATGAGACCGCCATGAGAGCGTGTCAGAGCTGCTACAAGGAGAGCACACTGGAGCGTGATCCTGTATTTATTCGCACTCGCAATTGTTCTAGTTCGCTATCGGGGCTGCTGGTGGTCTTGCTGCTGCTGGGCAGCGCGTATCCTCGCCTCGCCGGCGGCCACGAGGTCCCGTAACCGCGCGTTTTCGTGCTGTGACTGCGCCAGTAGAGCGTGCTCGTGATGCGCGAGCTGGCGCGCGAGCTCGTGGCGTCTGTGTTCGTCTTGCTGGAGGCCCTGTAGCTGCGTCTCGAGATGCGTCGTGAGCGACCGCAGCCTCGCGACCTCTTCGCGTCTCGCCGCGTACGTGCACTTACTGTTTCGCGTCCGCCGCCGCGGGGGTCGAGGCCCACGCGACGACGGTTGGCGTCGCCTTCTCGGTGCGGCCGGTGTGGCGGTGGTGGCCGGCGCTTGTCCCGGTGCCGCCGCCGTGCTGTCGATTGTGGGTCGTGTCTCCGCGTCGGCGTCGGTGCCGCTCTCATCGCTGTCCTCCGAGGAGAAGAGCATGAGCGCCTCCATGAGCATCGGATCGGGATCGGGCTCCGCATCCATCGTGTTGTAATCCTCGGCGACGCAATGGCAACTGAGTGCGGCGCGGAGGGGAAGGCACTGGGGTGGACCCGTCCGACATAGAGAGTGAGAGCGGTTGGAAAAAGGAGAGAGCCGCACAGTGGGTTACGCACACATGGTACAACCCGGTCACAGCCACCGGCGGGGCGAGCTCCGACCCTGTCAGCCATCGAGATCATCGTGTGAAGATCAGTGTACCTCACCTGTCCGCCCCAGGCGCCAACTGTCGAGTCGTCGGGTGCTTCCCTGGATCTCTGCTGCGTCGCGTTCCACGGCTGTGGCAATTCCACAAAGTGTTTCACGGCCATTCGAGTCGCCGCAGGCGTGAGGTCTCTGACGAGGGAGACGGTATCCAGAAGTGGAGGGTTTCGTGGGTTCCAGGAGTCTTGATGTGCAGAAGAAACAGCCGATCGTCGCTTTGTGCTAGGGACGTCGCCGCAACCGAGAAGGACCCACTCGAACGGCTCACAGAAAAGTCGGCCTGAAAAAACATCCGGCGTCGACCGCAATCCGTGTGGTCGCACGGATTACGCGCAGCACGTTGTAGTGTACACGTGGACGCCTGCTGCGCCACATCGTTGTCTCGGGTGTACAGTAGGAGAGGAGGGCGGGGGCGTGGCCGGGCTTTGCGCCCCGTAAACCTCGTGTCAACATCGTACACGCAAGGTCTCCATCCCCATCCCGCTGCGATTCCCAGCCAAATTCAAGGTACGATTCAATTGGAGATCCTGGCGTGCCCCAGACGTTTTGACTTGTCTGTTGAGTGGGTGGACTGCGCCAGCCACTATCGAAACCGCTTGAGGCTCAAGTTGAGCTTCCGGAATTCCGAACAACAGAACCTTTGCGCCACAAGATGTGTGTGTGTATTTTTCCACTGGAACCCCAACGGCCCGTTGAACGGGATCCCGGTCCTGGAATCCTCAGCACCAGGGCGTGGGTGCCTAGTTTACAGAGGCTGTGCACCGCTGAGGCCGTTGCGTTGCTCAATCCATCGAATGTTTGAGCGGCCGGCTCGTTTCTCGTTGTTGGGTTGCCTCCACTCATCATATATCGTCCGGTATGCCACAATCGGCCAATATGTGATTTATATCGCTGGGGTTTTCATCGCTAGGAGAGCTGCAGTTCCAGCAACGTCTTTCGCGCCTCGCCGGCGCCGCCGCCGGGTTTGACGTCTTCCTGCAGCGACACCGCGCGGCGCAGTGTCTTGATGCGCGCGTCCTGCTCCTCGATCGCCCGTTTGAGCTGGATGTTTTCGGCGTACGACTTGACGAGCGCGTCCGGGTCGTCGCTCACGAGCGTCGACTTGGGCCGGCTTTGACGGAGGTGGAGCCCCTGGAGTGTCGTCTCGAGTGCGCGCGCTTCTTCGCGCAGCGTCGCCACGGCGTCGCGGCGGCTGTTGGCGAGGAGCCGCTTCTGGGACTGGTCATCCTCGTCCTCTCCGCCCAGGGCCTTGTTGAGCAGCGTTTCGACGCGAAGGCGCTTCCGCGAGGCGAGGCCACTGCTCCCACCCGGCGACATGGCACGCGCGTGGGCCGAGGGATGCGCGCGCTGGTCGTCGGGCGTGGTCAGCCCGAGGTCGTTGTCGCCCATCAGGTGAACGGCGTTGTCCGCTGGGATTGCGATTGTCGTGAGCTGCGGCCAGGCGGCGCTCATCGCGGGAGCCGGCTCGGTGGCGGCGTCGTCGATCGTCAGTAAGAGCTGCAGCACCGACTGGAAGTACGGATCGCTTGTGTACTCGGTGTACTCGTAGGAGCGTTTCCGGTCGAAAGGGAGAGGCTCGATCGCGAGCGGCGCGAGCGTGTTGATATTAGCAGGGGCAGAGATGAGGGGCATTCTCGCTTGATAGAACATGTCGAAGTGAGTTCACAACGCAACACGACTGCCTGGCGGCCCACGACCGCTCCTCAGACGGCCAGGCACATCTCGGAGTTCATCTGCCTCGCGAGAAGTCTTATGCGTCTTCCCGACGTTGAGGTCGGCGGCCAGCCGGCACGGACGTCTCACCTCATAAAAACAGAGAGAGAAAGAGCCCAGAGTCAAGGCGGCGGTCTCAGCACCACAAATAGCTGCCGATGGGTCGACTTAGATGTTTATCATCTTCCGCCCAGTGGATTCCAAAATACACACACGCGCCAGATCACAGAGTCCTGTGCGACAAGACGCAGCAGCGTTTCCGGGCAGGCCGTGTGTTGTTTTCTTTCGTCAATCTCTCTCTCGCTCTTTTCTGGGCTCACTCTCGTCTTCGATTTCTCAGAAGATGCTGCTGCTGCTGTGACGGCGGATGGCGAGGAAACCGTGGCTGATGAACGCGACACTCAGGCAGTCAGTTGCACCGCAGGCGATGTCTCCCGCGCGGCCTTGGCCGCCTGGACGCCGGCCAGCTGGACACCAAGTCCTGGTCGGAGCCCACTCCACTGCAAGTTCAAGATATCCAGCCTGAGAGACCCACCGAGCGGAAATGTGAGCACAACGCGGAACAGTGAACTACAATGCGAGCGTACGTACGTCTTGGATCGGCGAAAGCCTTCGACCAACTCGTCTGCGGCGTCTCCGATGGAAGTCCTAGCGTATCAGACGACACAGGAATCCATCAGGCGAAACCCTCACAACAGGCTTGCTGGAATTGCCCTACATGCTGAGATCAAGTCGGCGCAATGTGGAGTTTCTCCGGAGCATGTTCGCGAGCGCCGAGCCGCCTTGGCGGCCAACGTGGTTGTGACTTAATGAAAGGAAGACGAGCGAGCGGTTTGATTCGAGCGCGAGCGCGAGTGCGCACGCGCCCGTCTCACGAACGTCGTTGTCGAACCCGCGCCCTCGGAAGGCTTTGCTGTCACTGTTGCTCAAATCCAGTCGCCACAGCGCCGCTGACGTCACCTACGTGTCCGTCAGCTTGTTTGTGTTTGGTAGACGGCCAGGCAGCGCTACGTAGCACGTACCGAGAGAGCGTTCGCGAGCAGCACGGCTCCAGCACACGAGATCTGGCAGTTCTGGAGGCTGAGCTCCACAATAACTGGTCGAGTCACTAGGCGCTCCTGTTCAATCAACTCGATTGTTATGAGTCCACCGGTCTCCAGTTCATAGCACCAACTGCCTCGCACCGCGATGAAGCCGCAGCCTGTGTTCGTGACGGTCTGGCGGAAAAGCTTGAGCGTCTCGCCCACTCGTATTTTGCTCTCGATCACGACCGAACGAGTCTCTTGTTCTGTCTCCGGGCTCACGTTCTCGGGTGGCCGATTTTCATTGCCGGTGAACCAGTTGTCTTCGAGTGTTCGGAGCCGCTTGGCCTTCTTGACTGAGCATTTTACCCTCGCTCGAGGTTCGAATGGAGGCAATGGGAGTATTCCAAGCATCTACAGCTCAGTAGTCTAGTTAGTCCACCAGCGCAGCTAATGTCCGTCCGTGACAACGACCAACGATTTTCAATGGCGCCAGTTGCTCGTCATCGAGCTGTTGGCTTAGCGCAAATGGCGGGACGCCTTCCAGCCGATACTGCTGAGTCACCTCACGCACCGCCGCCCTACTAGATCATTCGCAGTCATCAGGTTTATCATTTTATCAACCATTTCCGCTCAGGGCCCTCCTGTACCGTCTTGCCCCCAGGCGAGCGGCCAATGCTCCCGTGATACGCTCGAAACAGCGCTGCTCGTCCAGTAACGCCAGCGGTGCGAGGTCGTACACACTCAGCGCTTGTTCGAAGGCCCTACCAAGAGCCGGCGCCCCCGACGGATACAACCGCATGCTAACGGTCGCAATATGCCAGCGTCAGTGACTCGCGGGTGGCTGTACCGAACTAAACGCCACGCAAATGGCCCTGGTCGCACTTGCAAAAGCTCTTGAGTTTCCTCGCGATCGTTCGCAGACACAGCTCGAACAGCGCGGGCGGCGCGCCGCGTCCTGTTGTCTCTGCCGGCGGCGCATCGGCCGCCACATCACCTGTCGCTGTAGATTGCGGCGCGAGTGCGGCTTCCTGGACGGCACGCGGGGTGTCCGTCTCTGCTAGTGGCTCCGCTTCTTCATTCGCATCGCGAGTGAACGTTTCTGAAGCTTCGGCCTCGGACACGTCTGCCTCCTCGCCTACATTAGATACGGTGGATACGGTGGATAGAGCAGCCACGCAGGCGTAAGGGACGGTGCCAATGCTCACGCTGTGGGAGGGGCGCGTCGGAGAGCGCTGCGGCCGCGACGTCGTCGTCGCCTCGGGGCATATTGGCGCAAGTTGACAATCGGATCTTGAAGAGACGCATCTAAGAGCATCTCCAACCGTGGACGGCAAAACGTTCCGGCAAAACAGGTTTTGCAGTTGCAAAATTTCCCGTTTTGCCGATTTGCCGGAATTTTTCCCACCCGTCTCCGGCAAAAACTCAGTTTTCCCTGAAAATCTAACATTCACCCATTCACCCAATCACCTAATAGTCTTTTTTTTGAAATGGGTCACGGATAGAAACGGGTCAGTACACACGGTCCGGGTTCTAGAAGGAACGCCAGGTGGTTGTCCCAGACCCACTGGGTTCTGTAACCCCACTCAAAGACAAGAAAATTCCCCAACCCTACCCGCTTTCTCACTTGTCCAATCAGCGAGCTCCAATTTATTTGATCCATACAGATCAGGACCAGGCTGTCGTCCAGTTGCGCAAGTCTAGAGAAGCAGCGGCTCTTTGCAGCACGTCGCCTGGCTTTCTTTTTCCTACGGTATCCGGATTGTTCTCGAACCACCAGGTCATCCCTCCTTTCCGAGGCGACCCAGTGGAGCGCTCCTCTGCTCCCCTTAACACACGTGACAGCGGAGAACAAGAACACCTTTCTCGTTCTCCTTTCGTCAAGCCACTTCACAATTCGTCGTGTGCAAGCCATCACCAGCAACACCATGCCGTAGAAGTCGATCCTCCTCGTCCTCATCCCTCCTCCTTACGTGCCGAGATGGCGTCGCCTGCGTGCCGTCGGCCCCGTTCCTGCCAGCCGCGCCGACTCTGTGAAGCCGCGCGCGCTCGAGTCTTCTCGCTTGCCCAGCAGTAGTGTTTGTCTCGGAAGAAGAGCCGCGCGTGTCGTCTCCTTCCTCGTATGCGCAACGGTCCTCTAAGCCCCCGTCGGCGACAGGTGGCGTGTAGTGAGCGCTTTCTCGATTTGCCTTTCAACCCCCTCGGCGCGCTCTTGCTCTCCGCAGACATGTCGATTGATTCGTCCTCAAGTAGTTTGATGCAAGTTCTTCTTCGTCCGCACGCCAAGCGCGGCACGGTATGTGATGGCGCATCTACAACTCTTCACCGGCATGGACAGTGTGTCGTGGCGTGCAGAACACCTACATCCGCCTAGGCGCGTTGAAGCCGCGTTGACGCCACGTGCGGTATGTCTTTCTTCTCTTCTACCTGCTGCCGTTTCCTCGCACGGTGGTCGCCTCGTGGAATGCAGATCCCCCCTCTTCCTCCGCCTCATGGCGTCGAGTGTGCAATCAAGTAGTCTGCCCCGGCGACCTCTTCTTCTGTGGTCTTCTCTTCCTCTTCATCGATCTTCTGGTTTCCCCCCGATGGGTGTGCAATAACATGCAGTCAGTAGACGTCGTGTGTAGGACGTGATCCCAAGATGCGATGATCCAAGATCTGCTCAAGGTCCAAGGTCCGCTCAAGGTCCAAGATCTGCTCAAGGTCCAAGATCTGCTCAAGGTCCAAGATGTGCTCATGCTGTCCATCTCAACGGTGTCCCATACCGTCTGCATGGAATGGTGCGTACTGCGAAGTTGTTCTCTCCCAACGCGGCCGATCGTGGTGTGCAGATGCCCTCGAAGCCCTATCAAGCAATATCATCCCAAGCTTCTCTATCCAGTAAGGTCATCCTTCGCTCCATCCTTGGATTCGGCTCGCGGTCGTTTGCATGTTCAGAGCGCCTTCAAGTATCAAGACGTCCAAGTCCTGCAGCCGAGATGTAAGACTGTCCATTGCGTGACGGGATAACAGGGGCGATGTGGTATGCAGGCGCGCGATAGAACGTCCAAGGATTTGTCAAGGAAGTGCAGGTGTCGTAAGAGTGTAGGTTTCGCCTCGTGATGCAGTAGCGTGTTGAAGTCGTAGAAGCGTGTGAAGACATCGCGGCCTCCGAGTCTCCGTCGAATATAAAGCTGCTACGTTGAAGATCAGTCTACCCGCAGTCAAGATGCGATGCGTGCGTCTCTGCAACTCTCCGCCGTGGTTCGGTTTCGTGTGTTCGATTCGTGTGCTCGTGGGTGTCTACTCGTGTGTGTGTGGTGCATGTGTGTGTCGGCGATCGAATATGTCTGCTCGAGTTCATTCGGCTCCCGTGGACGTGTCCAGTATCGACCCGATTACGTCTCCGCGTCGTGTCCCGCCATCTCGACTTGTGCCCAGCCATATCAACTTCCTTCAGCCGCTCAGCTTCGCGATCAACGTCGGCCAATCCGGTTCTGAGTCCAGCCTCGACCGTGCAGCTATCGACTTCGGCCATGTCAACCCGTGCATCCTTCGGTCGTGACAATCCGTGCGTCTTTCTGTTGTGGCAACCCGTCCGACTTCTGCTCCGAGTCGAGTCCGACCGCGTATCGAGTCCGAGTCGAGTTCAACCGCGCGTCAGGTACGTCCTAACTAACCGGTGTTTTTCAACACCACCCAGTTCCCAAAGAAAATGAACTCCCTCCGCTTTGCTTTGTGTGATCAATGTCATACCAGTATCAATAGCAGAGACTTTCTAATCCTAACGTTAGTAGTACACACTCGGTGTGCGGTGGTGAGGCAACAACTTTTCCTTTGCATCTTCCCCAATCTGCCAAAGGAGCCAGTCGAGCTCGATCACTTTGATGGAGTGCCCTAGAGCGATCATGCGCGCATGAATACGCTCTACGGACTGGATGGTTGCCGCCCGAATTTCGCTCTCCATCTACGCAAGGGGGTCACAAGTGTTAGCAGTCACAAGCGAGGCCAAGTCAGGAAACAGATTGGTACCGTACCTCACTGCCCGACGGGATTTCCTTCTTGTTGTCGACCATATCGGCAAGTTCGCGCGAGTACACCATGACTCCTTCTGGGCGGAGCACCTGCGGCACGCGGTAGTCGGCTATCACAGCAGAATGGATTCAGTGAGTGTTGAGTGATGATACATGGACGGGTCTTTGCAAATGTGAACGGCCTCCACTCACCGAACATCGTGAGCTTGTCAATGTCGTGGAACGACGCTACGCCCGACGTGCGGCGCCCATACGCGGCCCAGACGTCGCCGACGAGGATCTGCGCGCGCTTGTAGAAGTGGACGTGCTCTCCTTTGTAGACTGAGTGGTCTCGGAAACCGGGGAAGAACGCCAAGATCAGACGCACCGCCTCCACCGCCGAGTGGCTGGCCTTGTCGATGAGGTTCAGCGCGAGCCCATCGAAGCAGTGAGCCAAGACTTCGCCGACTTCCTGGACTTTGCGCACGCGCTCATCGAGTTGCGGCGGAACGAACGGGTGGAACCACGACGCGACTGTCTCACGTGTGACGGCGCGCAGCCTGTCGGCGTCGAGCGCGTGCGGGTCCTGGAGCAGAGCGTTCTTGAGCCCGCGCGCGAGGTGTTCGTACTCCATGCTGTGCGGAGAAGAGCTCTCGTTAGCACACAGCAGTGAAGCAACATGCAGCATTCCGCAGGTTCGTTCGGTCGTACTTTTCGGTGGGCCAGAAGCAAAAGTTGAGCGTGTCCATGACGAACACGTACTGGCACGTGAGCGGGCCGTCGGCTCCCACGTCCTCAAAGTAGTGGAAGTCGCCGCTGTCCCACGTCACAATCCCCTGCTCGTCGGTCTGCAGTTTGGTGCCCTAGCGAGCACAGCAACAGGAAATGGATCAGCGCACTGAACAAAACGTCCGGATCGGACGAGGCTGGAGACGCCACGTTCCACGCATCGACGCACCAGCTTTTCTGCGAGACGGACAACGGCAGCATCGTCGATCTGCACATGCGTAGACTGCGCCACGACGCGCGCAGTGGACGCGCGGACAAGAGCCGTCGGGTCCATTGTCGCGCTCTTGGATCAGTGGTTCTTCACTGCCCAGCGAGCAGATCAGGAAGTCATCCCGATACAAACCCATATGTCAGTTCTTATCGATACCCGCGCTTCGTTTATGCCCCACATATTTACATATTTGGACGCTGGAACTGAACTGGTGCAGTCCAAGATCACACAACTGTCGGGGAGTACCACCATGCGACGCGTGTGGCCGCTTCTCGCCGCCCTCGCGGTGCTCTCAAGCGGCGCATGCGCACAAGAAGACGGCGCCATCGCCACCGAAATCGCGCAGACGACGCCGCCGCCCCCGGCGCTCGCCCAGGCCGCCGAGACCGACGCGCCGGCCGCGTCGCTTGTGGCCGAAGACGCCAACTTCGATCCGTACGACGAGAACGTGCACATCTACCGCCCGCGCGGCGGCGCCGAGAAGGAACCCAAGTACCAGCCGAAGCAGCGCAAGGTCGAGCTGTTCGATTTCGACCCGTCCGAGGGCCTCACGTTCCACGTGTACAGCAACAAGAAGGAGTGCTTCTTCCAGGACGCCAAGTTCACGGGCGACGAGATCAGCGGCGCGTACATTGTCTCCTCGGCGGACTCGCACATTGATCTGGAGGTATGGAAGATTACATTGGTGGGGATTGTAAGATGATGATCGCAGTCCTAATCGTGGTGTGTGCAGATCAAGAACCCGGCGGGCGTCGTGGTGTACCGCCGATTCGGGGACGCAGAGGGGCAATATCAAGTGCACCCCACGTAAGCAGTCCTTGAGCAGGGAAGCTGTTTGACGGATGGCGTAGCGACTAACCTACTGTGATTGGTGGCAATAGGGAGGAAGGTATCCACGAGCTGTGCTTCATCAACTCGGACTCGGACGGGAAGCTCGTGACCCACGTGACCAACACGCTCAAGTCGCAGCACCCGGTCGAACGAGGTCAGTACTTGATGCATACCCCAGAAAACTGCTGGAACTGACGGGTTATCTGAACTGTGCTGATTTCTGCTGCAGAACATGTGAGTGTGGTCGCCAAATACGCCTCTCACCTCGACATTCGCCTCGGCGAGCTCGAATCCGAACAGCGCCTTCAGCAGATTCGCACAGATCGGTTCATCAAAGGCAAGTGCTCACGAGCTCTCTGCCACACTATTTTGAAAGTGAAGGATTTGACTCCGTTTCTCTGTGCTTGTGATGGTCGATAGTCGAAGAGAGTACGAGCCAGCGCGTGGCATTCTACGGCACGCTCGAGTGCTTCGTGTACTTCCTCATCTGTCTCTACCAAGTGCTCTACATCAAGGGACTGCTCGATGCGCCTCGCCAGTCGCTGC
This sequence comes from Pythium folliculosum, assembly GCA_023336295.1. Classification (NCBI taxonomy): domain Eukaryota; phylum Oomycota; class Peronosporomycetes; order Pythiales; family Pythiaceae; genus Pythium; species Pythium folliculosum. Next base: position 5,212 of record JAADWV010000648.1, on the reverse strand, counting down.
CCACACGGAAAACCTGGGCGTAGGACTGGTCCCGAAGCAGTGAGAGTGGATCGGATAGAAAGAAACCAATTTTCCGTTTTCGTTTGTGTCATCCAGTCTGGACTTCGATGAAAGCATTTGAATCGGTTTAATGAGATCGTACCAGTTCCGCATCGAGATGCTTGATATACTCCAGATCGGGCAGGTTCTGGTCTGGTCGAACGCGGTCCCAGAGGTCGGCCATGCCCTCGCTGAGCCCAGGTCGTTTGTTACCGTTATCATCTTCGTACATCCAGAGCATCCCACGAGCGGCATCTACAAGGATAATCAACACTCCGTAAGATACCTTCAATAGTTGAAGAACACAATCCCATGCACTTTGTACCTTCAAGTTGCTGGGCAGGCAAATCCCACAAAGTCCACCATGGCTCGTTCTTCTCGGTCGCGACGTTGCTCGAGACGTGGTGGCGGTACAGACACGCCAAGTACACGGCCGCCGCCGCGAGTTCAAAGCTGTCAAACGCCAGTACGACGCCGCTCTTTACGGCGTCGCTGAGGAGCAGCACCGCGATCGTTCGAATGGCTTCATACGGCACGGACGGGTGCATGGCCTCGAGTCCAAAGAGCGTTTCCATGCACCGCGACACGTACGTGAACGGCTGCGGGATACTGAGATCGAACGAGAGCGTCTGCAGCAGCACGCGCTCGAGCAGCAGCACACGTGAGGACGTCATCTCGATCTGTCCGACGTCGACCACCTCGACCAGCGCGTGGAGACAGTCGAGGTGCTTGGCGTTCGCGGCCTCCGGGTCGTTGCCGAGCGACGAACTCATCTCCACCGAGCGTCCGGACGCGCTCTTGCGACGACGGTTCCCCGGACCGCCCTGTCCGTTCGCGCTGCCCGAGGGCGGCGGTGCGCGGCCCCTGGCGTTGCCTGCACTCCCCGTACCCGACTTGCGATGGTGGTGGTGGTCGTCGGCGCTCTCCGCGGTGGGCTTGCAGTGGATCAGGAACATGCCGCACTCGGTCATCAGCCGCACTTTGATCGGGAATTCCTCGCTCTTGGCGGCGAGGAAGAGCGCGGCCGTGGCCACGAGGAAGCGGTCGTGCGCCGAGAACGCGTGGAGCATGTAGAAGCGCTGCACGTAGAGCTGCGCGAGCACGCAGGGCGCGCTCGGGATCTCCACGAGCGCCGCGAGGTCCTCGATGTACGCGCACGTGGTCCAGCGCAGCTGTCGCTCCGTGTCCCACGACACGCCGTCCTGCTGCATCGTCACCGACCGGAAGTCGCGCCGCGCGGCGCTGTCCGGGCGCGCGAGGATCGCGGCGCGCAGCCCGGGCGACAGCCACTTGCTCTGGTCCGTCATGTTCCTTGTTCCCGCCTCTGGTCGATAAATTACCGGGGAAAAGTTACCGTATTTGGTCGCACCGCTGTAACCCCACGAACGCAGGGGTACTCTTGAAGTGGGAGAAAACACTCGACCCGCCCAACCGGCAACATGGACGACAACTTGCCGGTGGAAGTTGCCGATGGAGAGCACGCGGAAAGCGGCGGTGAGTTGTTGGACGTTGGGGAGTGGGCGGCGGGGGATGTGGATCTGTTGGCGGCGTGGATCGCTGGAGGGGATGACGAGCCCGACGTCGACGACAGTGACACGGCCACATCCACTTCCTCCGGTGCCACGAGCGTCTCGACGCCCTCGCCCACTTCCGCTACGAGCGCCGACGCCATTCCGACAGACCGTAACCCGACGCGCGAGCGCCGACGCCAGGAACTCGCGTACTTGCGCGCGCGCGCGGAGGAGATGGAGCGCGAGCTGGCGCAGCTTCGCGGGGAGATCACGGCAACGGCGCTTGGTGGCGCGGCGTCCGAGTGGGAAGCCATCGCGCGGCGGCAGCAGCGCGCGCGGGAATCGTCGGAGCTCGAGAACTTCAAGCTGCGCGGCATGCTCGAGAGCCAGCTCAAGCTCGCGCGCGCGCTCGAGCGGCTGCTGCGGAAGCGCGAGCGCGCGTCGGTACGGTTTAGATACTTCTTCATTTCCGGGATGTAGTTGTTTCGCTGGGATTGCTGACGTTGTGGGACCAATGTGGTATCTGTCTATTAGTCACTTGACTCCTTCAGCAATAAGCGGTCACGGTCGGCAGGGTGTGTGGCGCCATTGACAGCACTGTCTGACCACGAGGCGTTCGAGCGGCTGCTTGTGAACATCGCTCGCTCGTACCCGGAGACAAAGCCGGTTCTGACAGCGAACGGGCTCTGGACGGCCCCACGCGGCCACCGTCGCGTCGAAATCAAGCAACATCATACACAGCAGGCACATGGCGATGGGAGTCCGCGCGAAGAGACTACGCATGGACTTTACGTGGAGATGACCGACATCACTACCCTTCCATTCTCCATGGAAGCTGCGGCGGGTGCCGCCTGGCGATGCATCACGGGTGGATTCATGCAGCTAGACCACGAAGTCTACATGGTGCGTCACGTGCTGGTCTAGGCTGCATGCTTCTTAGACTGATCTGATAATGAACTGGCTGTGCTGATGCGATAGGACCTAGCGGGTCAAGACGATGTCCTGGCGATCAAGTATGCGATCACGTTGTCTCGACGGCGTCTCCATGTAGACTTCACTGCGCGAGCTGCAATGAAGCGCTTTGTCGAGGGCGACCAGATCGTTGATGTGTGGGAGTCGATTTCTGACACTGCAGGCGGCCATGCGTCGCCACGCGGAGGGCCAGGTATTCGCGTGCGAGAGCGTGGTTGGACAGTGTTTCGGTGTGCTGATGGAGACCCGACGCGCACGCTGCAGCTCACGTGCATGCAGATGATCCCGCTGATATCGTACGAGAATGAGAAGGTCGCCAAGCCAAGTGAGGATCGCCAGGCTGGGCTTCTCACAAATCTTGCCCTGGATTACTATGGCGACCAGCTCGACCTCGCCCAGCAGGCCATGGAGAGCTTGCTACTTGATGAGGCTCGCGGCGTGCACTCAGCCATCCAAGGACCATCGAAGGAGTGCATCGGATGACAACGACGAACTCATCCCATGATATCTACTTGATCCCGTGCCATCAGCTGTGCCGAAGGAAGAAGGGTATTGCGCTGGAACTTCCAATGAAGCAATCATCAGGCGATCCTGTGGGCTCTTCCCTCGAGCATAGTTTAGCTTCAACGCGAGATGGAACTATCAGCTGAAGGATCCACGAAAACATGTTCAACAAGAGAAGGTGGGGTATTCCGTCATTTACAGGACAGTACCGGTTGTATCTGCTCAGCACCGGGAGGAACACCGCGATTATAGAACAGGCTCAACTACTGGCCGGGGTCTAAAATTGGGTGCTCGGTCACGATCATGCGGTTTGCGGCATCCGCTCTGCGTCACACAAGTTAAGCCAAGTGGGGAATCTGGAGATCAAACCAACGGCGAAGAAAACATGTCGATCTCGCCATCGACCGTTCGCTCGCGCGAGACCATGACGACGGCCGCCGTCGTGCCTGTCCGTGCGGTCTTGGCTGTCTCGCCGAGGGCGTTCATCGCGATCTGGTGGGCCATCCAGCTCTTCCACGTCTATTGTGTCTTCTCCTACTACCTCGTGATCCAGGTGCACGCATACTTTATCGTGAACGACCTGGCTGTCACGATCGACTACCTGGGTGCAACGACCTTCTCGTACTTCGAGCCTGTGATCGGGGCCCACGTCGTGCTGATCATGTGTCACACGGCAGCGTTCTCGGCGACGCTTTGGTGGTCGATAAAATATTGCGAATGGCGCTTTACCGATAAATCTTTGCTCTCGAAGCAAAGACGGCTCGACCGACGAGGTACGCTTATTCGTCACAACATCATGTCCGGTCAACAAAAAGCGAGTATTCGGTTTATCATGCCTCAAGAAACAACTTTGGAGCGATTTTCACGCAGAGCGAAGAGGACACGACTAGCTGCGATGGTCAAGAAGCCACTACAGTACACCCACAAAATCACCGCTGCTCTTTTCGACCACCTCGGGATGTTTGGGCTTGAAGGATTGTATTATGAAGCCGGATTCTTTGCTCTGGAGGTCGTGGAGATCGTTCTACAAACGTATCAAGCGTACAAACTCAGTGGGCTGGTGTCACGCATCTGGATCAATCGACTGTATGCGATCGTGCTCATTCTTAACTGCTGGTCGACCGCGTTTGTACACTCGTTCCTTCGCCGTGATCGGCTCGTCAAGCGGATCGTGCTGCTCATTATGGATGCGCTGTTTGATGTGATCACGAGCATGGTCATTCCACTCGCAATCTTCCTCCCGTATTTCGTGGAATTCGACATTCGTCGTCGAGACTTTCCGCTGGTGAACTACTATCATGACGTGTGGTTTATTCAAGCCATATCTGAGAATCGCCAAATTTTCGTTACTTCGTGGTTAGACTTCGTCTCCAAGATCTCGCCCGGCTTCTCGATCTTCGCCAGCGTCCTTGTGCTCAAGCAGTATCTCATTATGGACAAGGCAAAGACGAGGGACGCAATGCAAGTCGCGCTGGTGTTGGCGAGGCACACTGAGAGTGGTACGATTGGTCGTGGTCGTTCGATCTTCTACAAGTCGCTGAACGCTATCAGCTCAATCATGCCAACCACGCACACACGGGTGGTACCGTCCAGATCGACGAGTAACATTGCAAACGGAGAAGCCTCCGCGGTGAGCGTTCGAGAAGCAGCAGCTCAAGGCGGGGGTTCACTAACCGAGAGTGAGCGAATGTTTATGGTGGCCGCGCTGTTCACGAAGCACAAGCCAACGTGGCACGATTTGCTTCTTGTGCTGTGCGGAATCGCAATCCTAGTCATCCACATCCACGCGACAGTCGTCGCTGTGTACTCAAGCGTGGACGGGTGTTTGCTCGAAGTGCGCCCGTGGTTCCAAACGACATACAGCTGCGTCTCGCTGGAGCTCAACTGCGCTCGCGGCCAGTACGAGAGTGGGTCTAACGTAAACGCAATGGAGCAGTTCGGAAATGCTGTAAACATTCGGGGAATCAAGTCCGTCATCGTTGCAAGTTGCTCGCGTTTACATGTTCCACCGATATTGCAAACGCTATCAGCCTTGCAGATGATCAAAATCTACAACACGACCGTCGAAGAGTGGGATGCCCACGCCGAGTTACGCGATGATCTCCACCACGATCTCCAGATGCTCTACGTCTGTGATACCAACTTCACCAACGGCGAGCTGCCGCCCGGGGTCTTGGGCGACAACT
>JAADWV010000647.1:0-18299 GCA_023336295.1 Pythium folliculosum | reverse complement strand
GCAGACTATTTCCGCGGCCAAATTTACCCATGTGACGTGTGAGAATAATATGTGGAGTGTGATAAGAGTGCTTTTTGCGATTAGAAAGGTGTCCGCGGACCGGAGGAGGTGTGTGTGCTGTGGTAAGTGAGCTCTCGTTCTGTTTTTTGGCCGGCAACACTGCACGATGACTCTTTGTTCGCCCCATTTCAGACTATTTCCGCGTGTCATGTCCGCTGCCATGAGGGGATCACACAAAATACTCTGAGCAAAACAGACGGAGTTGCAGACTAATTCTCAACTCAGACTAATTGCAGTAAACGGTGTACTGGTACAACTGTGGTACAGTAGTGACACGTCACTCTAGTGCAGCGTAAACGTGAAATGAGATGTTGAAGTGCGTTCTTGACTTGGGACGCCCGAATCAAATGCCGTCCTGAGGACAGCCACCGAACGTGGAGAGCTCGCTGGGGTGTGTTAAATAGACGCGTCGCCTCTTACTCCGTACACGAATATAATTAGCCGCAAGACGGAAAGCCTCGCCACGGAACGAGTGAGGGGACACCGTCATCGCGTTGGTATCCGGCCGACCCGGGAGTGTCCCAGAGCGCGATGGTCGCTGTTGACCCTCGGCAGGCCCCGGCAGCGTCACCGGCATCACAAACCGAGGTCGTGTACGTGCTGGCCGCGAGCCGCCGGCTGCCGCGCATCGACCCGACGAAAACCGTCAAGCAGGTCGTGCTCAGCGCGCGGCAGCTGCCTCGCCTCAACCGGTTCGTGCGCCGCTGGCGCCACTGGCTCTCGACCGGCTACTGGATCGGCGTCACGCTGGGCACGCTCACTCTGTTCCTGCCGGCGCGTATCGGTGGCTGGCTCGCGGGCGTCAGCATGCCGCTGCAGCTCGTACCGTCGCTCGCGTCGATCCTCGTCATGCGCTACGACATGGCCGTGCTCGTCGCTGGCTGCTACGAGTTCTGGTACCTCACGCTCAGCAACCTCGTGGTCTCGACGCTCATCTCGTTCTCGTTCAACGATGCGCGCTTCCTCGTCATGGTCGGCGCCTCGTGCGCGTTCGAGACGGCGCTGCTGCTCGACGCCAACCACCGCGCGTCGCGGCTCGTGAGCGTCGCGACCGTGCTGGGCGCGCTCACCAATGTCGCGTACGGGGCCTGCGCCACGCTCGGCGCGATCGAGTACGGCCGCGACCTCGAACTCGTCAAGTACAGGCACCGCGTGCTTTACGCCGACGACGTGACCGCCAACCTCATCGCCACGCTCGTCGTGCTGCTCGTGCGTAACGGCGTGCGCAAGTTCAACTACGCGAGTGACAAAAGCACCGTGGCGTGTATCACGTTTCGCTGCCGCGTGACACTCGTAGCTGAGACTGCACCCGCTGGCTGTCGCTCAGCGGTCTCCCTACGCTCGCGGTCTTTGTCGTCGGCGCTTTCAGCTCAATGCAAGCGCCCCACCAACGCAGCCATGCGCAGCAGCCGATGTATCCCACTCGAGTATGTTCGTGAGGACGTGAAGTTCAGCCCAGACAACCTCCTGCTCCCACGTGTGCTGCGCGCGCGCCTGATGCCTTTGATGTTCACACGCGTGTACGCGCACGCGCTTCACGTGGCGTCGTGGGTCAGTCTCATCTGCTGGGTGATTGCTGCACTAACGGTGGACCCGGCCGTCGTGCGCGTCGCGTCGGCGCTGGCACTGGCCGGGAGCTGCCTCGTCTTTGTCAGTTACGCTGCGCTCGTGCAACGGCAGCTTCTCGCGCGGCTCTGCACGTCGTTCGACTTCGTCTTCCTCGCAGTGCAGCTCACAGTCTCGCACCTGTGTCTCGCCGACATCGTCCAGTGGTCCAGCCCACGCGCGCTCGCCGTGCTAGCCTCCTGGTTGTGGACCCACTGGGTGTTGCTACTCGACGGCGTGCTGCCCGTCCACAAAAGCGAGCGCCATTTGCACTTTCGCGCGCGCATCGCCGTCACTGTGTTGGTGCTGTTTGTCGTCGAGCAGCTGCTCGTCAGTGTTGCTATCGTGTTTCTCGACAATGCCGAGGACCCGCGGCTGGACCTCCGCGACCGGATCGTCTTCACGCTGCCGCTTCACGGCCGCACCAAGCAGCTCCGCGTCGTGCCGCTGCTGTTTGGCCGCATGGTCGCGACGCTCTCGTGGTCGCTGCGGCTGCTGTGGCGGCTGTGGAACCGCACAGACCACGAGCTGCTGTTGCTGCAGGGCCAAGTCCAGTACGAGAACACGGCGCCGACGTCCATGGGCTCCACAAACTGGCTGCGCAAGCGCAGTTCGATAACGCAGGTGGCACCAACATCGCTAGCTGGCGGCGTCCTCACGCCGGTCCAACCCGACTCGTAGCATACGCAGCACGAGGAGGTTGTTCATTTTAAAATCGGAACTGAACTTCAACGTGAAGCTTCCACCTCCTTTATCTAATCGCCTCGAGAGTGTGCGTCTTAGAGTATTCTCGGTTTCTCAAAACCTTCTATTATCTATATATGTGACGTGTGAAATGTCGAAGCGAAGCGGCAGCTGTACAGTAGTCCCTCTCACCCTCTCACTTCCTGCTCCTCACCCCCTGCGCTTGTTTCATTTAGGATTCCTCTCCGCACCACGCAAGCGAGGTATGTACGCCTACTTCTTCGACTACGAGCCCGTGGCCGTCTGCAAGGGCCGCTGTGTGGGCACCAACCGACCGTGTGGGAAGACGCTAGACCTGGATGCGTTCGGGTACTGCAAGTACCACTCGGCGCATGCGCCGCAGTGCAAGGCTATCGCGGCCACGACAGGCGTGCGTTGCCAAATCCGGTGGGATCTCAACGCCAATCAGCTTTGCAAGTATCACGCGTGGCAAGGAAAGGAAGCTCCCCGGTTCGTGGCGTAGAGGTGACGAGGGTCGCCAAGGCGGCACTCAGTAAGCGGGAGACTCCGTACACTGCGAAATGCGCCGCGGCCCCGGCTCCCGAGCGTTGTCGCGTGGACTGCGATATTGGCGATGGGCATTTGCGTGAAGAACATGATGGGTCGCCACAGAAGGAGGACGTCAGCAATGTGAGCGCACAAGATGAGGAGGAGGAAATTAAAGGAGACAATGCTGTCGATCCTAACGCTGACGATCCGAGTGAAGAGAACAAGCTCGCAGATTCCAAGGTTGCCAAACTGAGGCTAGCAATAGCGATGCGGCGTGCATGGCAAGCGGGAACTTTCCAGTGTCGTGGCGACGCTACGACCACCGGCATGCGGTGTCGTATCCGGTGGGATCTGAACGAAGATCTGTTGTGCGAGTACCCTTGGCGCCAGGTCGTCAAGTGCCACGGCGTCGCCAAAGCCACGCGTCGGCGCTGTTGGAGTTCAGCGAGCGTCGATGAGTATGGTTTCTGTCTACTCCACTCGCTCTCGCGTGATCCTGAGGTTGACGATTTATTCAACGAAGCACACGACGATCCAGCGTTTGAGAGAGTAGACGAGGACGAGGAAGAGGAAGAGGAGGAGGAGGAGGAACAAGACGACCAGGAGGAGAACGGCGAGAGCGAGCACCACCACCAGCAATCGAACATGCCGCTTGTGGAGCCTATCAAGAACGAAGACATCAAGACGGAGGGCTCGGAATGTGGGAAGCACGATCCGGGGGCCATTTTGCCCACGGGTACTCCTACCGCCGATGAAGCCGTTGTCGTGAAGGAAGAGAAGAGAGAAGTGTAAGGATGTGCTATTATGAATCGTTTTGTTATTGATAGTGTTCCAGTTTAATCAACGCGTCACGTTATCCTCTCGGGGGTTCTGACGCTTGGCTGTGTCGCCATTATGGTACGCACAGGGCCACTGAACAGGAGGAGCCAACCGAAACGGAAGAAACACACCGTTATGCCGTCGTCCGCTCAGCACTCGCGTTATTCGCCTACTAGCGACTGGACGAAGCTAACGTCGCCTCCTGCGATATCGGCGCTTTCGTTTGAGAGAAGATCCGAAGCCGCACCAAGGTCTGAGCAGCGAGACCCAGGCCCCCTATGCCCTCGTGGCTGGGGCGCAGGGACCTTCATTGTCTCACCACACGGCAAGCCATCGACCACGAGCGATCGCCTGCGCTGGTGGTGATGGTACACGTCGACCGTGGTTGAGTCGGCCGCCGGTCCGTGAACGCTGCGATTGCGGTGCACTGATCATGGGGTGAAGGCGCCGCGACCATGCGCGCGTCACAGAAAATCCGCAGACTGGCACACACACTCTGCTCCGGGGGTTGGGGTCACACGGTCACGGCTCGATCCCTTCGCTCTCCTAAACCCGGCTCCGAACCTCGAAGAACTGTCGCGCTTACTCCGTTCAGCCTGGTGCTGGTCATAATCCGACCGGCGTTCCCGTGTTGGAGCCTCGTGCGACAGTCCGCGGATTGTGCCCCTCGCCATCACGCGCCCCGAGGTCCCGTTCCGACGCACCCATCCAGCGCGCGCACGCCTCCTCGCGACCTAAACTGCGCCGCGGATCCCCGTTCATTCCCCAAGTTCCTCTTCCTCCCGCACCTTCCACCCCAAGTCGCCACCATGGCTCTCATCGTCGCCAACAACGCGCTCAAGGCCTTCTCGGTCGCGACGACCGCGCTCGCGTTCAAGATGGTGGTCACGCTCACGATCCAGGGCGGCAAGTCGTTCGACGCCGGCGTGCGCCCGCCCGAGGACAACAAGTTCAACAGGCCCGGCGCGCCCACGCAAAACTACGGGCTCACGGGCGGCTCCAGCGAGCAGCCGCCGTCGCTCGAGCTGCTCAAGGCCCGCGAGGTGGACTTCCGCTGGAAGCGCATCGTGCAGAACGACCTCGAGAACATCCCGATCGGCCTCGTCGTGCTGCTGGCCTCGGTGCTCGTGGGCGGCCACGAGACCACCAACGTCGTGCTCATCAGCGCGTTCGCGGCCGCGCGCATCGCGCACACGTACGCGTACGCGAACGAAATGCAGCCGCATCGCGCGATCTGCTGGGGCTTCGGCCAGCTCTGCGTGCTCGCGGCGGGCCTCAACGGCGTCATCTCGTTCATCATCGGGTAAGCAAACGCCGGGCGCACTCGTTGGGTCCGCCTCCGCCATTTTGATTTATGCCATATCAAATATAGTAGGCTCGCTAAGCGCAAGGCCGTGGGCTGTGATTTCGTGTCTCTTTGTGCGTGGCTAGTAGTGGTGGGCGAGCGCCTAGCGTGGCTCGTGCGAATGATATCCAGGAGAACGAGGAAGAGGAGGAGGCGGACGAGACGCAGGCGCTCACGCGGCACCGTGGCAAGCCGACCAAGGCAAAATGAGCGCAACAGCTTGGTGGCCGTAAGAGCAAAGATTGGCTCTTTAAGACTCCACCCCTCCCCTCGTATATTGACGTCACACTCGTCGCGTACGTCGGAAACTTGCCGTCCGTAAAGATGTGGAAAACGCGGCAAAGCCTGCGCAGACTAAACATTGAGCCTACTACACCACACAGTCGAATCAGTGCTTTGTATCCCTCATGTGCGCCCACCTCGACTACGAATGCTCTCTCCTGTCTGCCCTGGCCCGCTGCGAGCGCCGCGCACGTTCGCCGACGCACATTCATACCCCGAAACGTGGCCCAAACGAAATGAACCCCACAATCACGAACACGTACACCCACCAGATCTTGCGTTCCCACCCACCGACTCGCGCCACGGCACCTTGAAGACCTTCAAGAGAGCCTACTGTCGATAGACGCTCACGCGCGGTACGAAGAGCACGGCCTGCTCGGTCGGCGCGGTCCACGGTGGACAGGTGAGCACCGCTGCGGGCCGCGAGCGCAGGCCGCTCACGTAATCGGGTCATTGCGAGCCGGACGCCATGTACTCTGTGGACGTCCTCCAGACCGTGTTCCAGAGGCCACAGGAACGACAACAGGCTCGAGATCATTGACTCTCACCCAAGCTGCTCGTGCTCGTGCGGATCGCGGTCAGGGCGCGGTTCCTGCCCACGTCCTCACCGGATCTGCTGCGCGGGCTCGGCGCGCTCGCGGCCAAGTGCGGCGTGCACATTCAGTCGTATGCGGCAAGTCGGTGGGCGAAGAGGCGTCGCGCCCCTGAGGCTGTTCGAGACTCAGCACACGTGCACTCATCGTGGTCGTATCAAACGAGCCACTATGATTGCACGTGTGCTGGCTCCCATGGGCGCGAAACCTCTAAGACCGCAATGCTAGTCTGTCCAAACCATCCACACAATGACTCCATATTCACAACACATACCACAAACGCTTTCATCGTGTATGTTGACGTCACACTCGTCGCGGACATCTAAAACTTGCCGTCAGTGAAGACGTGGATCGCGTAGGAAAACGCGGCAAAGCCTGCACAGCCCAAGCATTGAGCCTCCAACACCACACAGTCGAGTTAGTACTTTGTATCACCGTGCGCTCATTTGAACTACGAGTGCTCACCTGCCAGCCCTGGCCCGCCGCGAGCGCCGCGCCCGTCGCACAACCGGCGACCAGTTCGTTGCCGACGTCGTGGACGCCGCGCGCCTTCTCTGACGCGCACTCGAGCCCCGAGAACATAGCTACAATAGATTTACACGAGTCAGGATATGAAGACAAGAGCGTCGTTTGGTATTCACGCGCTCCGTACCGGAAATAACGAGGAAGTTGTTGCCCCAGTATCGGCACTTGCCCTTGGTCACGCGCCACGAGCCGGCCATCTACACATACCATCAACGCGAAATGAGTCCCACGATGACGAGCACTAGCGCCTACCAGATCTTATCGCTACGCACCGACTCGCGCCACGGCACCTTGGGCAGCTCGCGCTGCCCTGGCACGGGGATCGGCGGCGTGATGCCCTCGTAGCTTCCCAGCACGAGACCGAACAGGTTGCCCATCGCATAGCCTACACAAACGAACATACAATGTTAGCGCCACCACTGCATTGCTGACTACAGCGCTGCTACTACTGCGTCGCTATGACGCACCCATGGTCGCGGAGAGGAAAAATTTGCCGGCGCACGACTCGAGCAGCGGGTTCGGCTGCACGAACTGGAGGAACGCGGGCGGATAGACCGGCAGGAACGGGTAGAACGAGCCTTCGCGGTGGAGGTTCAGGAAGCTGCGCGGGTACATAAATAGGTTCGGCGGCCTCTCAGCGTCGAGGTCGCTGACGCGCATGCCCAGCGCCGCATTGGCGTCCTCCTGCGGAGAAGGCGACGCCATGTTGTCCGAAGTGGGCGGTGGTGATCTCTTGGCGTGGAAACTTGTTACCCAATGTAGTGTGTACGGTACACACTACATTGGGTGTACCACATTACACCTGGACAGAAACCTGATAAATGGTGTGGTGGACGTACACTTCGGCATGCATATTTTCACCCAATCGCATGGAGCTATATTCCCGCTCAAGACCGACCAGTGGTCTGCGACCAACATCCCCCCCCCAACCAATCGAGGCGACTGCTAGCCCACCGCCGCGGGGCGCGCATCAAGAGTCGCCCTAGTGGCACACGCACCTGCGCGGTGTGGCCAAGCAGCGTAGCGTATGCTCATCCGACCTTGCGCACCCCAGGAAAGTCCAGATCCAAGGGCACCGTGGTCGCCGGTCCCACGATCAAGCGGTTTAGAAATCTTTCAAAATGAGGAGCTGGCAGTCGCCCCCAATCTTGGCTGTGTGTGCGGCACAATGGCCGTATGCCAGCGTGTGCGTAGCATGCCAGAGAGGTCGTGCGCCAAGTTTGAGGACCATCCGATGCGTCCCCATCGTTGGCACGTCCATCAAGTGGCGTATCGATACAAATATTGGTCGGGTCGAGTCAGTCGGGTTTGGCGTTGGGAGGGGTCTACTGCTCAACTTCATCAAGTTGTGTCGTCGAGGACGGCATCTATGGCCTACGAGAAGGAAATCAAGATGCGCGAGATGATGGAGATCATGGGCGCCAGCTCGGAAACACCAACAACAAACAACAGTCTTGAACATCCTTAGGACCGCCAATCTAGCGTGGCGCTCGTGGGGCCAGTGTCGATCGAGCTCACTGTCCAGAAACACACGAGCATGAGTCTGCAGCTGCACGGATTTACCAAGGCAGCTAAGGGAGCCCGTCGACCGTGGAGTACACCTCCGTGAGAGACGCCCCTGGGTTGCACTCGATCGCCCGAATCACGAGAGAAGCGTCGAACCCGACGCGCTGACTGGGCTCCATGATCTCTCGGAGGGTGCCGACGACGAACACGTGGTCGTATCCAGGCGGTAAGCCGGCCGTCGCTCGCATCTTCTGGATGAGGATGTCGTACTCGTCGTCTTTTTCTTCGAAGCTCTCAACCAAGAGCACGTTGACGACCTCCGCGGTAAACCCGCTCAACGCGCCGCCGAACAACCCGCTCAACGCGCCGTGGATCAACCAGCTCAACTCGCCGCTGAACTCGAGGAGAAGTGCGAGGAGACCACCGAGGACTACGCGTCTTCTGCCACCGATGACCCCGACGCGACGCTGCACATGAGCAATAAAGGTGCGTTTGATTCCTTCTAACCTCTGCGTTTGTGTGTCTCTAATTGCGATTATACAGGGTCGCGTGACGACGATGCGAGCGACGCGAGTACACGCATGGACGACGAGAGCGATCAGAGTGATCATGAACCGGGCCGTTATGCTCGGAAGGTCGCTGACCGTTTGATCACGTGCGAAGGAAGCCATGGACTGGGCCTAGACGCTCCGGAGGTCATTGACCGTTTGGCTTTCACCGATTCGCACGCTCGTCACCAACTGGAGGAATCGAGTGATCATGAACTGGACGGTTGCGTCTCGGAGTTCCATCATGACCGTTTGATCGCTTCGGTTCCAACAGGTCAAGTGGATGATCATGAACTGGACGGTTGCGTCTCGGAGGTCCCCCATGGCCGCTTGATCCCGCTTGACGATGGTGTAGCGTTACCAGAGGGTCATGAACTGGGCGGTTGCGTCTCGGAGGTTCCCCATGGCTGTTTGACTCTCTTATTAATGGACGAGCAGGTCGAGGAGGAGAAGGCGCGATGTCGGAAGCCGTGGCGTGAACTCGGCGGATACCGCTTCTTCCACACCGACAGTATCGACCCTGAGTATGGCGATCATGAGTATCTGGTTGATGTGTTTTTACAGTCGACGTTCTTCCGCGCGAGATCCAACAAGAAGATTGGTGCTGAGCGCCTCAAGCACAAGTGGTTGTCATTCGTTGGAGACTAAGAACACCGGATCAACTCTCTTGACGAGGACCGACGCAATTACGAGGACTCGGCGCAGGGTTACAACTTCAAGTTGCACCACATGTGTCTTCGCGAGCGCATCCCGTGCGCCGCAACCCACTGCGAAGTCTGCAGTCCCGAGAGCCGCCGCTTCACCAAGTCGATGGTGTGGCATCCCGAGTTCAACCAGCTCAGCCAAGAACTGCGGGACATGATCGCTGGTGCTGACGACGAGCTCGCCAAGACGATACGAGAAGCAGCCGCCGAAGCCAAGGAAGTCGCGAAGGTTGAAGAGAAGCCAGTGGTTAAGTTTGTGATGAAGTACATGGATGCCGCCGTCGCAGATGTGAATGAGTGGGTTGCGGCAGTGCAGAGCACATACGCAAATGCAGTTGATGTGGAGGAGTCGCTCAACATCCTCCGCGGAGAGTTCGAGGAGCTGCAGCAAGACATGGCTAGAAATCAAGTCACTCGGGATGAAGAGATCGACAAAGCTGTAGCCAACGAAGTAGGAGAGGCGATGGAAGATGTACACAACGCGGTCGACGAACAGGTGAAGGATACCATCAACGCGAAGATCCGGCGGGTCGTGAACATGTCGGCGAGGGTGACGAACGCCAAGATTTGGCGGCTCGGTCAGAAGATGGACTCGTGCATCACTCGCCAAGAAGAGATGAGGAGGCAACAAGAAGCCACCTTTGAAGAGATGAAAGCGCGACAAGAAGCTGCCATGAAGTCGCTCGAAGAGATGAAAGCCATGGTGTATGAGTTGGTTAAGAAACAGTTATATTAGTACGCTTGCATCACTTGCATCGCCGGGTTCTTAACTGGACGTTGATTCTGATTGGCTGCTCCAAAGAGAGAATGTTTGCTCCCTCCCCTCATTTTTGAACGTTCAAAATGGAGGACGAGGGACAGCCGCGCAAGCGCCTGCAAAGCGACCCGCCGTCGACCGTTTCGCGGGTCCTGGAGCTGGAGAAGGAGCTCGCCGACGCCAACAAGAAGATAGCCGAGCAGGGCGCAACGATCCGCGAACTCACGATCATGCTCGAAGCAGCGCGCCGGGAGATCGATGACAAGGAACGCATCATCACTGACAAGGAACGCATTATCAGCGAGAAACATGCCATCATTAGCGAGAAGCAGGTCGTCATCATGGCGCAGAAAGAGGCGAGTGAGAACGCGGCCAACCTGCGTATCCTGAGGGCAGAAAAGCAGTTTCGCGACCGTGCGAATCAAAAGGTTCGTGAGAAGGCCGAGGAAGCGAATCGAATCCTAAAAGAGAAGGCCGAGGAGGCGAATCGAATCCTAAAAGAGAAGGCCGAGGAAGCGAATCGACTCCTCGATGATGCAAGCCGGCGCGAGAACCTGCTTCGGCAAGACCTCGTCCAGGCGAACCAACGCGTCGTCCAGGTGAACCGACGCCTCGATGAAGCCTATCGACGCGAGAACAACCTCATGAGAGAGCTCAGCAAAGCGCAAACTCTCCACATGGAGACCAAGCGCGAGGGGAAGGTGATGTTCGGATTCCTCAAGACTGGCATAGCGGCGTTCGAGCGCTTTGCGGAAACGAAGTGCGCGATTGTGGATCGCCACGAAGATAAAATACCGCATCTCAAAACGGTGGGTAAGCTTCTCGTTGATGAATCCACCACTCCGTATGGTGTCCAAGTTGCGCGAGAAGATCCCGAGTCGCAGCACTTGAGTGGGCATCGATACGCGATGATCGAGGGAACCGAAGCATCGATCAACGAGCGCTGCGCAACGCCTATCGGTACGATTATTCCAACTGTGGATCCTGACTCAGAATATCTGCGCTTCCAAAATACGTGCGAAGATCTCATGGGGCGTCATGCTCTGATCCCGGTAGGTTCCAAGCGCCGGAGACTTTCAATCAACTCTTAATCACGATGTTGCTCGTCTGTAGTCGGGGTTAGTCTTCAATCTGTCGTGGTACTCTCCATACCTTGAATGGAAGGACGCATCGCCTGGAAATCTATTCGAGAAGGACGTCGAGCGGGCCTTGCGCAACTTGTCTCTTGCGACAGAGGAGAACACTGTGTCTACGCTCACGAATTCAGTGGAAGCGCTGGCCATTGCTGTTCCACAAGACAAACTAGAACTCGAATCGGAAACGGTAAGTATCCGATCACGGTTGAAGCCTATCACCTCGTGGATGAAGAAGAATGAGGCTCGGATTGATCAACCCGAACCGATCAAGCGGCGACTAACCATGGCGTGGTGACGAGTGCAAGCTTAGCACTAACTTCATTCACTTGAATATACACCCCCATGATCTTTGTCATTCTCCCAACTCAGCTCTATCCACGGCCGAAAGCTTTCTGGAAGCAATGGCAGCGAGTGATCGTTGTTGATGAGCCGCTGTACGTCAACAAGCGCATGCATCCACTTAAACTGTGGATGCACCGAGCTTCTATGCTGGAGTACTTCGACTCGATCGACCACAAGAAGAAAACCTACGTGACTCATGAGCAGTCGCTGACTGTTCAGGATGACGTTGTTCTGTGTCATCCAACAGACCGTGAGATGATAGCAAAGTACAAGAAGGCGACTTTCATCGAGCCGCTCGGATTCCTTCTCAGCGTGGCCGACCTCGAAGATGCGCCATCTCACTGCGAATTCTACAAGCGGATGCGGATGAAGTTTGGTATTCTAATGCAGGGAGAGAAGCCGCTCGGCGACAAGGGGTCATTCGATGCGATGAATCGGCAGCGCTACCCGGCTGACTACAAAGAGAAACCTATTGATCGATCGTACACGAACCCGTACATCACGATAGCGAAGGCCATTGTGGCCTTATCAGACCATCCTCTCTTGGTGGAAAGCATGTTCTACCCGACGAATCGCAGAGCCGCGCTGAGAGATCTGCGCGTCTTCGTGAAGCAAAGACTAGACCACTTTGGTCCGTACCAGGATGCGCTTCAGCGTGACGTGGTGATCGGCTTCCACTCCTGCATGTCTGCGTCGTTGAACATTGGTCTCATCACTCCCAAGGACATTATAAAGGAAGTTTCGAAGCACAACGCGCCGCTTCCATCGAAAGAGGGATTCCTCCGTCAAGTAGTTGGGTGGCGGGAGTACATCCGTATGAAGTATATACTCTATGGGCCTGACAAGTGGTCGTATCTCAAGGATATGAACGTGCGCATGGGCAGATCGTGGTATAAGGCTACCACCGGAATCGAGACGCTGGACTGGTCAATCACGCGAGTGCTTACGTATGGCTATGCATCTCACATCGAGCGATTGATGCTTCTCGCGAACTACGCCGTGCTGATGCGGATACGTTATGAGGATGTGTACGCGTGGTTCCTGACCATGTTCTGCGATGCGTACCCCTGGGTGATGCTGAACGTGTCGATGGGTGTGAATGGGCTCAACCCGGAGCGCAAGTTCATGAAGCGTGCATATCTTACAAATGGAAACAACTTAAAGAAGATGGGACTGCGATTATCAAAGGGAGAAGAGCAAGCTTTGCGGACCCTGTACGACCGCTTCTTGAGGGACCATAAGCAACTGGCCAAAAGAGACTACATGCTTGCTAGTGCATTCAAGCAATGAATCACACATGTACGAAGGCGTCCTCTTCCTTGTAGTCGAGTAATTCCTGGCAGCGCAAGTCAGGCTGAGCACACGTCATCATAGAGCGAGCAAATGTGTTCGTGAACTCAAAGATCTTGCCGAACTTGGCGTGAAGCTCAACGAGTTCTTTCTTGGTGTCTTTGGAGTTGCGCACGATCTCGTCCATCTTCGCATCCTGTTTTGCGACCTCCCTCAACAAAGTGTCGATCCTCCCTTCCTTCGACGCGATGACTCTCTCCTGGAAGGCCGATTTGTAGTCGCGGTATAGACCAAAGATCCTTTCGAGGAGAAGGTAGTGGCGCACATACACCACTGGGTCTACCGACTGATCGTCGTGACGCTGAGCTCGCATCAAGCACATCTTGAACGCCTCGGGGGAGAGCAGGTAGTTGCGATGGTCAACCGTGAAGTCTTCATCCTGGATAAGCCCAAGACTGAGGAGCTTGTCCTTGATTCGTGGCTTCTCGTAAACCACGCCGTATCCTCGTAGTTCGCTGTGGCGAATGACGAACTTGCCCTCTTGTTTGATGGCCCACAGAAAGAAGTTCATGAACTTGATCTCGATGGCCGGATAGAACTACCTATACACGTTCTGGAAGAACTCGACAAGCCCCAGTCGAATCAGACGTTCGGCAAGCGTCGCCGCATACTTGTGAGCGCCTTTATAGGCCGCCATGCTTCGAGGACGGCAAATCCAAGAGTGGACAAACATTATTTTCTCGAGCGTAATTTGGATCGTCAAATATAGATGCAATTATGTGCGACTTTAAGGGATACGAAATCGTCCATGTGTCAGGGAGCATGAACCCCGACAAGCTGAAGAAAGCCGTGCGCTCAGGCAAGATCACGTTCGCCGCTGATGATCTCAAGGGAAAGAAGGCGATGCTGGTGCATCCAATGAGCGCGAAGTTAATCCGGCGAGCGCAGGCGAAGGGGAAGGGCCTCACCTCCATGATGATTTCTGCCAGCGACATTCTGCTCGACCTCGACTGCCACAGATCAAAGTCTATCTGGAGTTGGACGGACGAATTCAAGACACGCAAGGCCTATCGCTGGGTGTGGGATGAATAAAAAAACAAAGCAAATGCTTGGTTTCACTGGCATGCTCGTGCCCTTTTCTTCAGTTTCCGTCTAGTAACGGCGTGTCGTCGCGCACCGTCTAGAAGGTGGGGATGGCCATCATCTTAGACTTCTTCTTGCGCGGAGGAGCTTCGACCGGAGCTTCGACCGCAGCTTCGACCGCAGCTTCGGCAGGAGCTTCGACCGGAGCTTCGTCATCGGCCTTGCGCTTCCTGCCCTTCGGCGAGTCGTCGCGCGCCTTGTCCACCTTTGGCGCCTTTGACGCTGCCTTTGTCGCCGCCTCCGGCTCCCAGTCGTCGTCGTCCTCAGAGTCGTCGTCGAGGTCCTCGTCGTCGTCCTCAGAGTCGTCGTCGAGGTCCTCGTCTCCGTCCTCAGAGTCGTCGTCGAGGTCCTCGTCTCCGTCGTCGTCACCGTCCTCAGAGTCGTCGTCAGAGTCGAGCAGATTGATCACATCTCTCGGTGACGAAGTCGCTTCAGCGACGGCCTCCTCAGCCGCTTCAGCGACGGCCGCTTTAGCCGCCCTCGCGAGCCGAATCTTGGCAGCCTCCTTGGCAATCCAAGCGCTGGCGGCAGAAGGAGCAGCAGCATCAGCAGCAGCTTCAGCGACTGCAGGAGCTGCCTCAGCGACCGCAGGAGCTGCTTCTGCGACCGCAGGAGCTGCATTAGCGACTGGTCGGAGTAATTCGACCGAGAGCTGGGCCATGAGCTCATTGAGCGCGTTGCGGATCCTCTGCGCGGTAACTTCCACGGCGTTTTCGGGGTTAATGGCCGTTTGCACCGAATTGTTCACCGGTGAAGCGAGCGCATTAGCAAACAGCCGAGCAACAACCGCAGACACCGCGGCTTCCGCAGCAGGCTCGACGGGAGCTTCCGCAGCAGGCTCGACGGGAGCTTCCGCAGCAGACTCAACGGGAGCCGCTGCTTCCGGTGCTGCCGCAGCAAACTCAATCGGGCTGAAGTCTGGGGTCGCTGGCGCTTCTCCTAGAATGCCCTCAGCTTGCGTAACGATGAGGTAGCGAGCGTTCATATCTCTATTTCGACGGTCAATCGATGGTATTGGGGTACCACCACGTCAATTTTTGTGCACTAAACCACTCATATTCTCGCTAGACACATATCGATCAGTTGAGCTGGGTAGCAGCCACGGCAGCTGCAGCCGCAGCCTGCTGCAATGAGGCCAGGATTGTTCTTGGTGCCTTCTCCAGTTCTTGCGGGGGGATCTCGCGGATGGACCTCTCTAACGTCATATCATTCCACGGTATGATATTACGCCGAGAGTGCTTGGTCGTTTCGCCTGGCTCCTCCTTGAACCAGGCAATGTGGACATAATTCTCCACTCTCGTCTTCGTGTGGAACGATCGGTCGAGCGCTTGCCCTCGCGAAGTCGGTAATCGTACTTGCCTGGAACCACCATGCATGGCCACCATGCCCTTTTCCACTCGCACCAGCCGACTCGGCCCAACTTCGCCTCTTGAAGACTCTTATGGAACTTCTCCAGAACATTGGCGTCCACGCGAAACTGGTCGTGCGAGTAAGGGTAAGTGAGCTTGACCTGCTTCAACGAAACCTGAGCATCCTTCTGCCGCTTCACCATCGATGTGATCTGCTCAAACTCGGACATCATGCACAGCGACGACTCGACTGGTGGAACTTGGGGACGCGCGATGTACCTTGATTCAACTTGCGCGCCTTGGAACACAGCGACGAGGTACGCTTCGACATTCTCAAGCAGCTGCGGAGCGCTTCCATTGTCATGGAAGCAAAGCACTCTGACAACATCCGAGTCCTCTGATGAGTCTTCGCGTGGCGACCCTTTGTTCGATGAGTCTTCGTCCGCCGAGTCTTCGTCCGCCGAGTCTTCTTCACGTCCCGAGTCTTCTTCACGTGGCGAGCCTTTGCGTGGCGAGCCTTTGCGTGGGGAATCTTGATCGTCCGACGAGTCTTCCTCGGAGACTTCCTCCGTTACGACTCGAGACGTGTCTACGACGATCAAACTCCATACACCGCCGATAGCGACCGGCAAGCACACAAAAGGCACAGTCTTCAGATTTTGCCACGCGTCGAGCGCGCGTGGGACAATCTTGGACTCGTAGAAGTCCGGCTTGAGCAACCGCATGCGCTCGTATGAGACGAGTTGGATCAGGTGCCTCATGTAGAAGAGCAGCATGCCTTTCGGAATCGGTGCCTTCTCCTTGACGATACGTTTCCAGTTCAGCGGTAGCGTCAACCTCTCCACAGGCCCGCCAGGTTGGCATACGTCGTAGGCCACACATGCACGCTTGCTCTCTTGATCGCCCTCTTGCTCCCGATCACGCTTCCGTGCACGCTGGACGACTCGTGGTTGAGCATGGGCAGCCGCTTGGACTTCGGTGGCTCGCGCTGCAGCACGTTCGACTGCAGCAGCACGTTCGACTTCAGCAGCACGCTCAACTTCAGCAGCACGTTCGACTTCAGCAGCACGCTCAACTTCAGCAGCACGCTCGACTTCAGCAGCTCAGGCAGCACGCTCGACTTTAGCAGCATGCGCTGCACGCTTGATTTCAGCAACACGGGCTGCACGCTTGACTACAGCATCAGCACGAGCTGCGGCGCGCTTGACTTCCGCAGCTCGGTCAGCCTCTTGTACGGCTTCAGCAGCACGCTCGGCTTCTTGTTCGGCTTCAGCAGTACTCGTGGGTTCAGCCGGTGGGTCGATCTCCATTTCCGCGTCGAAGAAATCATAGCCTTCATCTTCCGCCGTTCCAACGGTTTGAGAAGCGGAAACGTGCGACGTAGCTGACTCGAGTAGACGGGTGAACGATCGGTCGACAGTGATGTCGGCTTCATGTAGCGTGCGGCCGAAGATGTCGGCATCGTCGTGCAGGGTTTGGACTTGTTGGTCGCGTGGCATCAGACCGAACACCTTGTGGTCATACTCGCGAAGCGCCTTGTTGTACTCCCGCGCATTCTTGAACTTTGACTTGAACTCGATGGCGCAGTTCACTCGCGTCTGCACGACTTTGTCCGGCGCTTCAGCCGGTGGGCCTTGTGACTTCACCACGAAGAGCTCGACGTAGTCGGAGCACGTGTCGTCAGGCGTTTTGTCGAGGAACTCGGTGATCTCATCCATCGACTCCGCGCACCAATACCGGCAATAGCAGTCTTCCTCCGCCGATCGGATCGGCATCCACGCACGAAGTTCATCGCCCACATTCAAGCCCGCGCTCTCCACGCCGGCGAGTCTTTTTCGACAGCGTCCACTGTCCACTTCGCTCCTTGCCACGTCACCGTGAAGCCGAGGTTATTGTCGTTCCAGCAGCGTCCACAAAAAAGCTAGAACGATGTGTCAGTTGCTGGAATCACCACACAATGAAACAAAGACACTACGTACCGATTTTTTGCCGGGGAGCTTGGCGTCTGGCGTAGCCTGTGGGAAGGTGACCGAGTTGAGACGGACGTCCTTGTTCACTCGCAGGTGGAAGTAGCGGAACGCGCGCCAAGCCTTCGCATGTAGGTGCGACTGGAGTTCGTTCCTGCGTGTCGTCTGCATGTTGGCGATCAGCTTAGGAACACTGGACTTCTTCGCAACGATGATGCTGAAGACGCGCAGCGGCGGGATGTTGTCGACGTGCGTGGACGACTGCGTCGTCCATTCGTACGCGAGTTGCCCCTGGTTGTCTTTCCCCTTCCGTGACGACAGTCCAAAGTCCACCCGAGAAGAACATCGCCCTTGTCGATCCCAGCGCGATGAGCTGCGCCCATCAAAGTTATACTGCGGACAACGGTCCGACCATGAAGATCTTGCTCCGTGAAGCCGATGTCCTCATCTTCGGCCCAGCGATCCACGAACAGCTACCGAGAACGAAGATGCGTCAGGAATGAGAATCAAGATAGCATCAAAGGTGCGTACGTACTTGCTTCGAGCGCGCGATCTGGAGGAGGGACGTCAGTGTCACGGTGTCCGGTTGCTTATCAACGCCAAAAATGGTCGCCAGCACCTCCGAGTCTGTCCCAGGAGCGCTCGTTGGTTGCTGCACAGCTGGCATGTACGGCGCGTTCATCTGCGGCGGGTAGAAGAAGCCGCCCGGCGGGAACGGTGCGCCCTTCGGTGCCGCGTAGAAGAAGCCGCCCGGCGGGTACGGCGCGTTCATCTGCGGCGGATAGAAGAAGGCGCCCGGCGGGTAGAAGAGGCTGCCTGGTGGTGGCGCGGGCGGCGCGCTAGTTGGCGCGGAGGCTGGTGCGCACGTCGGCGGCGGGGAGGCTGGTGCGCACGTCGGCGGCGCGGGCAGCGCGGCCCGGAGGTGCTCGTCCATCTTTCTTTGGCTGCAGACTGAGCATTCAAACATTTGGATCAACCGTGTAACCGGTGTGTGTAACCGGGATACGTTATGGTGTACAGCGTCAGACATATTAACGTGATAAGGGTTGAGGGTTGAGGGTTGAGGGTTTAGGGTTTAGTGGGGGGACCGTTTGG
>JAADWV010000646.1:0-18371 GCA_023336295.1 Pythium folliculosum | reverse complement strand
GGGGGCGAGAAGAGGCGCAATGACGCGGGTTTCCTTGTTTCGCGAACGCTGTTTCGAGGTGACTGGTGCTCTCGGCTTCAAGCTCCTCAGACACCCTTTCAAGACACACCGTGCCCACGACGGCCTCGAATGACTGGAGCGCAGGTTGGGCAAAAACCGGTTTGGATTATGTGGACCACGTTATGTGGGAGCTGACTCTACCGGTATGGAACTGGTTTCTGAAGATTGCGTAAAGGAGTAGATCTCGACGGGTCGGGCCGGGTCTGGTTGCCTCCTCGCATGTGGTGTTGTTGGGCCGGTTTTTTTTCTTTCGTTTTTCGTCTCGTTTTCTCCAGCGGGCCGGCTGTGTGTGGAATCTTGGCCGAACAAAAACCAACTCGGCCAACAAAACCCTCGGCCCCCAACACCCTGGTTTGTGTGTCGTGCCAACGAACTGCAACCCCAAGCATCGCTTCCTTCCTTCCCCCATAGAGAAAGCGGAGGACGACCCACGCAGCGGGAGGGAAGCTCCCGTACGTTGCTTCATGAGCGAGTCGACGCCGCCGCCGCCGCCCGCGGAGGGCAAGCGCCCGCCGCTGCACCCGATGCGTCTGCCGCCCGAGAAGCGCGGCCGCGCCGACGACCCGGGCGCGCGCAGCCCTCCCAACAATGCCAACATTCCCAACATTTCCAACATTTCCAACGTTAACGAGGACGAGCCCATGACGGACCGCGACGACGACGAGCGCAGCGGCGCGAGCAGCAGCGCGTTCACGGCGTCGCCGTCCCATGGCCGCATGACGCGCAGCGGCAGCGCGCTCTTCCGCGCGGCCGCCACGGGCGACGTGAACGCCGGCACGTACACGCGCGTCCACCTGCGCATCAAGGCCGAGACGCGCTTCGGCGAGAGCGTGCACTGCTCGGGCTCGTCGCTGATCATGGGCCAGTTCAACCCGAGCGAGTCGATGACGCTCGTCACCACGCCGGCCGAGTACCCGTACTGGACGACCGTCAAGCCGCTCATCCTGCCGCGCGGCGTGCCGCACCAGTACATGTACGCGCTGTTTTCCGGTGGCGCGTTCAACTCGTGGGAGCCGATCGAGAGCGAGCGCGTGCTCGTGCCCGAGGGGAGGGAGATGGTCGTCGAGGAGGAGTACGGCGTGTACGACCACGAGTCGGAGCTGGTCGCCAAGGAGGAGTGCGTGGACCGCGCGATGGTGTACGAGCGCCGCCGCTCGGAGAGCCAGGGGGAGGACACGCGCGGCGACGACGACGGCTCGACCGACGACGGCGCCGCGAGCGGCACGCTGAGTCGCACGGCGTCGCAGCGCCAGAACAAGCTCCAGTCGCGCTACAAGCGGTACGCGTCGTCCAACTACAAGCCCGACATGACCTCGACGCTCTTCCTCGTGTGCTACCACTTGCCCGTGAAGCTCACCAAGTCACCCGTGGATGGCTCGTGGTCCGCCGAGTGGAACCGCGATAGTCTGATCTCTCGCAGCGAAGGCAGTGTCGCCGACTCGGTCAAGACCTGCTGGGTCGGCTGCGTGACGTACCAAGCGCGCAGCGACGATGAGGATTTATCGGAGACCGACAAGAAGGAGATCACGGAGATTTTGTTCAAGATGGACTGCATCCCCGTGTTTCTTGACCGCGAGCTCGCGTACGACCATTACCAAGGATACTGCAAGAGCAAGCTGTGGCCCATGTTCCACAACGTCGACATTCTGGATATTTATTCATCGGTGTGGGATCGCGGTGAGGTCACGGAATGGAAAGAGGAGCGCAACAACGGCCGGTGGTGGGAGGCATACCAAGAAGTCAACATGATGCTGGCGACCCGGGTCGGTGAAATCTGCGACAAGAATGACACCGTGTGGGTGCACGACTATCACTTACTGCTGTTCCCATCCTACATCGCGGACTACTGCAAGAAGAATGAGAAGATCCGGCCGAAGATGGTATTCTTCTTGCACGTTCCGTTTCCAACGTCCGAGATTTTCCGAGAGCTGTCGCACGGACCCCAGCTTCTTGAAGGTGTGTTGGGTGTCGATGTCGTCGGTTTCCACTCGTTCGACCATGCACGCCACTTCCTGAATGCCTGCAAAAGGTTCCTCGGTTTGACTTACCAGTCGCGTCGTGGTGGCAACTTGGGCGTCGATTACAAGGGGCGAAATGTCGTCATCACTATCAGTCACGTGGGTATCGAGACGCAATCCATCCGGGACGCATTGCAGAAGCCGGAAGTTCTTGAAGCTGCCAGGAAGTTACGAGAGAAGCATGCTGGCAAGATCCTGATCGCCGGCTCGGACGTTTGTCAACGTCTGAGTGGCGTTCCGTTGAAGCTGCTCGCCTTTGAACAGTTTTTCAACATGTGCCCGTCGTGGAAGGACAAGGTGGTGCTTGTGCAGAAGTGTCATGTGACGAATGCGAGGTATGGCGACCAGGATTACAGCAGTCAAGAGATCCGTCAACTGGTGCAACGTATCACGGCCCAACACGGCAACGTGATCGACTACGAGGAGTCGCCTGGCATGGGGCTCAACGATCGACTCGCGCTTTGGTTGGCTTGTGATATTCTCATGGTCACTTCTATCCGTGAAGGTCTGAACCTGAAGCCACTCGAGTTCGTGTTTGCCAAGAACCCCGACACGTCCCATCGCGCGGGTGTCGTGATTTTGAGCGAGTTCTCAGCGTGTTGTTGTGTGTTGAATGGTGCTCTGCGAATCAACCCGTGGAACATTGCGGAGGTCGTCACTTCGCTGGATCAAGCACTTACCATGGCGGACGAAGAACGTTTGGGCCGTCGAGCTCGTGATTTGCCGTACATTACGAACCAACCAGCGGCCAACTGGACCAAGGCGGTGCTCTCCGTCTTGCAAGAGGCTACCGAGAATGACGAAGATGACGAGGAGTACACGGACATGGAGTACATGGACAGTGAAATTGGGCGCTCGCATGTGGTACGCACCGGTGGGCGGTCGGATTTCAAGGAGCTCAAGATTCCAAAGGTAATGGAGGCATACCAGAATTCAAGTCGACGAGTATTCTTACTGGACTACGGTGGCACGATTATCGCGCGGGAGAACATGTCCATGTATGTAAAGAAGGACTTCACGGCTGTGACAGGCAAGATCCCGACCCCGCGCATGCTCGAAGCATTGTCGCTGCTCTGCAGAGATCCACGAAACACTGTTTTTGTGGTCAGTGGCGTGAGCCAGTTCAATCTAACCAACGCTGTGGGGCACATTAGTGGGCTCGGGCTTGCAGCAGAGAATGGTGCACTGTATTCTTGGGCTCGCTCGATTCGCGCGAGATCCGTGGAAGACGCGAGTGCCATGCAGTCAAGCGACAGCAACCACCCTGACAACCGCCACTGGCACCACCACAACTTCAAGTTTGACTGGAAGCCTGTTCGTGACGTCGTGGATCCAATTCTCAAGGTGTATTGCACACGAACGAACGGCAGCGTCCTGCGGTATCTTGACCAAGCGATCGCGTGGAACTTCCGGTCAACCGATCCGGAGTGGGGTCTCATGCAGGCGAACTCATTGCAAAGCGATCTCGAAGAAGTACTTCGGGACCTCCCCGTCAACATTATTCGCAAGAAGGGGCTGCTTGAGATTGTCCCGGAAGGCTTGAACAAGGGCGTGGTCGCTCGTCAGATCCTTACCCAAGACGCGCGCATGCACCTCGGCCACCCTGACTTCCTTTTCTGTATTGGTGACGACACGACGGATGAGAGCATGTTCAAGGCCATCTACGACTACTATGCGGAGCGATCTGAAGAGAGTGTCCACGGCAGCAAGCTTGGTGCCATGGCGGGACCCGCGCTGGGAGTGGGTGGTTTCTCCATGGAGACTCCGATGATCAGCGACGGCTCGTTGCAGCATGTGTTCACCTGCACGGTTGGGAAAAAGCCGAGCCACGCACATCTGTACGTGAACAACGTGGCCGACGTGGAAGAACTGCTTCACTCGCTTGGATCGACAGCACACGAGGTACGCATTGAGAACGAAGGAGCAGAAGTAGGCTGAGTCTCACGGAACCTTTCACTATTTTTGTGGTGCAGGCCGAGTAACGCAGCTTGTTCAGGACAAACCAATTCGAAGACAGTGTGGAGAGGTAGAAGGTCGAGTCGTCCGCAGCCCCTTTGTAGTTCTAGTATATCTCGACGCGGCCCGATCTCTCTGTGCGTCGGCTGGTCATGCATCAATCGAGACGCGGTGATCTCACAGAAAGAAACGATAAAAAGGGAAAAACTCCAGAATTCCTAATATTTGAGAAACCAACTCGTTCGTTTCATGAGATCAGATCGAGTATTGATTTTGAGAGGGGCTCGACCAGACCGAGTTTGGCAGAGCATTTGACCATCACTCTGACTTGATTGGTTGGCATTGCCAATTGCGAAGCGCTCCAAAGTCAGCAAACGCGAGGAAACATGGCCCAGGAAGTCACGGCGGTGGCGCCGTACGTGGGTAGGACGACCGCGCTGCGACCGCCGCGAGGCGCATGGTGTTGCGGAGATGTAGGAGCTCACGGCGGTGGTTTTGATGTATTGAACAGCGGCGCAGAAGCAGCAGGAGGAGCAGGCCAGCGAGCACCCCCTCCAGACGCCGTGGTGCATCTGGTACGACGACGGCGTAAAGCGACGGCGCACAGCGAAGGGGGCACTTGAGAGCTGACGGATGACGTGTGTGTGTGCGATAGGTACGACAAGAAGCTCCCGAAGAAGATTGATGTCGAGTACGTCGCGATCGAGTGTGTTTGTAGCCGGAAGGAATGTGGCTGCTGACGCTTTGTGTTATCCATTGCAGCACGTACCAGTCGAACCTGCAGAAGATCGCGACGTTCGGCACGGTGGAGGACTTTTGGCGCCACTACATCCACATCAAGCGCCCGTCGCAGCTGAGCCGCGACGTGAACCTGTACATCTTCCGCGACCGCCAGAACTGCTCGCCCATGTGGGAGGCGTTCCCGAACGGCGGCTGCTGGATCCTCAAGATCAAGAAGAAGGCCAACGTGCTCGGTAAGATGTGGCAGGACCTGGTCTTCGCCGCGGTCGGCGAGGCCTTTGAGGAGCTCGACGTCGTCGGCATCGCCATGGCCATCCGCTCCAAGGAGGACATGCTCTCGGTCTGGAACGCGGACAACACCAACGAGGAGACCCGCTTCAAGATCGGGTACGTTTCAGCCATTTCCAACGCATGATGCGATGACCATGAACTGACGAGTGCTGTTGATTATATCGGTCTTAACAGTGAGAAGCTCAAGGAGATCCTGATGCTCGACGAGAACACGCTCATCGAGTACAAGTTCCACTCCAACTCGATCAAGGACATGTCGACCTTCCGCAACGCCAAGCCGTACGTGTTCTCGGCCGCGACGCCCGCCAACTAAGCGCGCTCGTCCGTCCCAGCACTGTGGTCGGGTTGCCGTGGGTGTGACGAGAAAAAGCCACCCACGCGACGACGACACAATCGAGAGACGATGGCACGACCAGCGGCTCCCGCATTTCACACCCCTTTCTAGACACCCAAGACGCACGAACAGAAAAAGAAACGACAAAACGAGTGAGCGAGTCATCGCGCTCCCACACTCACGGCTGTGTTGTGTCTTTTGCTCCATGTATATATTCCCACCCTTTCGGCCTCTCTTTCCCGCACCATACCGAACGAAACCTAGCTTTTCGAGTCTGCTGCTGATCATTTGTCACTTTGTACTCACATACCGCCTCGTCATCTCCCTAATCCTACGCGTCCAGCAGATTCTGGTGGATCGTGAGGAACTTGAGGATCACGCCGTTCGTCCAGCCAAAGCCAAACTGCGGAAAGTACTCGCCGCCGACGCCGAGTCCGCCCACCTCGGTGGCGTTGTACTTTTCAAACATGAGCCCCGTGTCGCGCCACGCCGTGAGGCTCGTGTTGACCCAGGTCTTGGCGAGCTCCCGCGCGAGCTCGTGTGACTCACGCGTATTGGCCGCCAGCAGCCCCTCCACGAGTATGTCCTGCTCGGGCGGCCACGCGTTCGGCGCGTCCCACTGCTGGCCCGTGAACGTTGTCGTGGTCTCCACGCCGCCGACCTGGATGAGCCCGGACGTGCGCAGCGACTCCACCACGCGATCCAGTCGCTTCGTGTCGTCCGGCTCGAACGCCTTGGCCCACAACGGCGCGTAGTCCGAGATCGACACCACGTCCGAGTGCCGGGACTTCTCCATATTGTAATCTTTCCACGCGCCCTGCGTGCTGTTCCAGAGCACGGCGTCCATCGCGACGCGGCGGTTCTCGGCCTCCTGCTGGAAGAACAGCGCGCGCGCGTGGTCGCCCAGGTACCGGTGGAACGCCATGAGGTTGCGCTCCATGCGGAACATCACGGCGTTCAGGTCCACGGGCACGATGCACGACGTGATCATCGAGCGCATGTCGTCGGGCTCGCGCAGCCAGCGGCTGCTAAAGTCCCAGCCGCTCTCCGCCGCGGCGATCACGTCGTTGTAGTACCGCGCCTTGTTCGCCTCGGTCTCGCGCGCCTGCCCGTGGTCGGCGAGCACCGTGTCCCCAAAGATCTCGGCCGCGATGTCCACGTCCTCGCGGTAGCTCTCCGGTCGCGGGTGGTTGGCGTTGGACACGAACCGGTTGAGCACGTGGGTCCTGGGCTCGGACGCGCTACCATCACTGCCATCGCCGTCGCTGTGTGGCACCGTGATCTCCACGGCGTGGCCGCTGGGGCCGCGCTGCATCCAGAACGAGTACTCGTGCTCGAGGATCGGCAGCGCCGATCGCAGGTACGAGGCCTCGTACTCGACGCAGGACGCGTTCCGGCGGCCCGTTTGCGCCACGAGCCGCACCATGTCGCTGAGCATGGGCGGCTGCGACCGCGTAAGGTAGTAGACGCGGCCGCCGTTGGGCACGAAGCCAAACTCTGCGACATACTCGAGCAGGTTGTTGACCACGCCGCGCGCCGTGACGCGCATGTCGCTCACGAGAAGGCCCTGCACGATCCAGTACGAGTCCCAGTAGTAGCTCTCGCGGAAGCGGCCGCCCGGGACGATGAGCACGTTCTGCTTGCGGTGCAAGTGCGGGTCGTCGAGCGCCTTGGCGTGGAGGAACGAGCTCGTGATGTGCGCCTGCGGCATGCGACCGAGGTAGCGCCAGAGCCGGTGGAGCGCGAGCGCCCAGTCGCGCAGCTCCAGGTCCTGGATCGCGGCGATCTGGGGCGGCGGCGTGTGCTCTTGGAAGTCGAACGGCGTGATCGGCGCAAAGTCGGCACCGGGGGAATCGAAGTGCTGGTTCAGAAACGCGCGCAGCTGCGTGTCGTGCGGCACGTCGAGCTCGTCGGTGCGCGTGTGGAACTCGGTCATCGAGAGCTTGCTCTGCTGGAAGTCGAGCAGCACCTGGAACGGGCTGCTGTTGGTCTTGAGCGGCATGTCCACAAAGTGCTTGCTGTCCGGGAACACGCCGGCCATCTGCACGGCGTGGAGCAGCGGCCCGCGGCAGTAAATGTCCACGATGCGCTCGGTCTGCGCGTCGATCTCGAGGTGCAGCGGCTCGAGGGAGAACTCGGGCAGCGACGGCAGTGACACGGGAGACCGCACGGACGGCGGCTTGGTCTTGCTGCTGCGAGTGAGCAGCTTGGCCAGACGCGTCGGAGGACGCGTCGCGGGGCGCTCGTACGAGTCGGTGCGCACGCCCGGCAGCAGCTTTGTGCTGGGGAACTGCACGCGCACGCTGAACCACAGCGTCACACAGAGCAGCGCCATGACCAGCACCGGACCGACGCGGCGCGCCGGGGAGGATATCGGCGGTTTGGGGGGGCGGACGCGCACGCCGCCACGAGTGACTTGCCCGGAATCGGGGCCTGTCTTTGGACAGAGACACATATCCTCTTCATTTACGGCGCTCTCGATTGTGGACGCACGGCAGCCGATACACACAGACTGCCTGTTGATGAAACGGTCGAGACCTTGTTCCTCCTCTTCCTCCACATCACGCGGCCGCCAAACAGAGGGCAGGCACTCCACGTCGCCGCCAGAGATCGACAGCGCCATAGTGCCGATTGGGTACCTGATTACGCGCTGTCGCTTGGCGTGGTGCGTGCAGATGTACCAGTCGCGGCGCCGGGGCACGCTCTCTTGCGGAATGATCGCCGTGGCGGCGATGGCGGCGCCTTTCGCCGGGGGCGAGCGCCGGCGCTTCGTGGTGGTCGTGCGCGGCGCGGCCGTCGATGGGGCCGACGCGAAGCACTGGAGCGGAGGCAGCGTGGACAGAGAGGGGTCTCGGCGCCACGCAGTGGGACCAAAACTGCGTACGCGATCGCCGAGGGCGGAGCGGGCGGCATGCTTGACTTTCTCGGACGGGTGGGGAAACCGAAAAATGGTGGACTCAACATTAGATCCACAACCTCTACGAATGGATTTTAGACGAAAATCGAGGAGCTACGATCATACAAAATGCGTTTGTGACGAATCGTGAAAACATATATTCGAATAGAAAAGAATGCATGCCAAGTGGCGTTTTCTCCCCTCCCTGTCCCTAATTGCGACTGACACCTCCTCCCAGACCCAGAACACGCACGGCGTATCTTTCTGGGACGGAGCGACAAGAAGCGGAGTGTGTGATCGTTCGACATGGCGTTGGGTGGTGCAAAGCCACAGGCAGCGTGCCTGTGGGGTTACAATAAAGATTACTCCCGCGCGGCGGGCGGGACGACATGTCGCGAGTACTGCCACTACGAAACGAGAAGGACCTAGCATTTCCACCGGTTGCCGCAGTTGTGGCACTGCACAAACACCGTCATGGGCTCATCGGCACTGCGCGTCTGCTTCTGCGTGTTGCTGGTCTTGGACGACTTGCAGCGGCCGCAGGTGAAGAGACCCTTGGCGTCCGAGATGCCGCACTGCTTGTTGATCTTGTCCTCGTTCGCGTCGGCCCAATCCAGGCGCGCGCGCTGGAACGCGTCGTCGCGCAGCTTGAGGATCTCGTTGCGCTTCTCGGCGGTCGCGAGTTCCTCCGAGGACATCGCGATGAGCTGCTCAGCCGTGACGAGCTGCTGCAGCAGGTCCTCGCGCAGCGGTGCGTTCTTCTTCAGGTTGAACGACAGTTGACGAAACTTGGCGGTGTAATCCTTCTTGTTCTCGTTTGCGAGGCCGATGTGGAACTGCTTGGCCATCGTGATCTCAATGTCCATCGCGACGTCAGTGGGGTTGCCGCCCTCCGAGGCCTCGAGCGTCTCCTTGAGCTTTGTCCGCACGGTCGCGCGGATCTTGTCGAGTCCCGGCGGGATGAGCGGTCCGGACAGCGACGGCTTGGACGGCTTGGGCGCCACGGGCTTGGGCGTCACGGGCTTGTCGCTGCTCGTGGGCTTGTCGCTGCTGTCGCCGTCCGAGGACGCGACCGAGACCGCCGAGGTCTTGCGCTCGAGCGACGCCGGCTTGGGCGAGAGCGCCATGTTCTTCCAGTTCTTGACGAGCGACTTGGCGAGGTTCGCGATCTTCTCGTTCTCGTGCTTGCGCAGCTTGCCCACGGTGTGGCCCAGCTTGGTCTCCTTGAGCAGCGCGACGGTCATCACGGTCTTGTCGAGCGTGCGCAGCACGTCGAGCGCCGCGCCGGCGTCCGTCGAATCGCCGCTCGCGAACTTGGCGAGCCGCTTGTGGAGCATGTGGACGTCGTCCATGGTCGAGGAGGGTACGGGGCGAGGCGCCGCGATGTGGGGAATCGAATGGGAGTGAGGGTGCGCTCTCGGAAAGGTGGATGGAGACGAGAGCGCCGGTTTCTCGACGCGTGGTTTCCCCTGGAGCCTTGAATGTACGGGCGAACTGATGAGTGTCTTCTCAAGGGAAGGGTCGATCCCATCGAATGTGGCGGAACAAAAAGAGAGCTGGGTTGTTGGTTGGCAGGGTGTAACCCTAGGTGTGGTCCACACCACTGTTTACAGCCAGACTAATCGTACTTTGCATGTGCATATCCAGTACACAAGACCATGGTCGTACTTACGAGGAGCGTTTTGAAGGTGCAATTTCGTACTTTGTGGTAGCGCCGCCCCGGTCGTCTGTGGCCCAGGGGGCGAGGGGACTAGAGTGTTACAAATTGGCTAAGCCCGCTGTCGTTCCGCGGGTGCTGTTCGAGGCGGCCAATTTGTAACAAGTGTCCTGGGAATTCCCCCAGGGCCACACGGACCGACCGGAAGGCCACACAAAGGGGGAGAGTCCACAGTCGGTGGCGTTCCAACCACAAAGCAGCGGCGAGACGCAACGACGAGCGCGATGAAGACGGTCACGCGGCTGGCGCGCAACCTCAAGCAGGGTACGTTATCACCTCCCAGGCGACAGCGCGCCACGCGCGCTCTCGATCGGTGTGCTCGCAGCCGCCAGGCGACCACTCCACGCGCCGCAATGGATCCGTCCACTCAGCACCTTCGGATCTTTTGTCCGTCGGATCTAACCCGTGGATTCATTTCTTGTGTTCAACAGTGCGCGAGTTCCGCACGACGGCGGCCGTGGCCAGTGCGGTACGTTTCCCTCAGGACTGGAATGCCACGCTCTGGAGAAGGCGGGTCGCTCACGTGGTCGTGGATCCGTATGTAACAGGCGGCCGAGCCGGCCATGACCCGTGTCTACGGCGGCCTCAAGGACGAGGACCGCATCTTCACGAACGTGTACGGCGAGGACACGTGGCGCATCGACGGCGCCACGCGCCGCGGCGACTGGTTCCGCACGAAGGACCTGCTCTGCATGGGCCCGGACTGGATCGTCCAGGAGATCAAGGACTCGGGCCTGCGCGGCCGCGGCGGCGCCGGCTTCCCGTCCGGCCTCAAGTGGTCG
This sequence comes from Pythium folliculosum, assembly GCA_023336295.1. Classification (NCBI taxonomy): domain Eukaryota; phylum Oomycota; class Peronosporomycetes; order Pythiales; family Pythiaceae; genus Pythium; species Pythium folliculosum. Next base: position 7,576 of record JAADWV010000646.1, on the reverse strand, counting down.
TTCATGCCCAAGCAGACGGACGGCCGCCCGTCGTTCCTGGTCGTGAACGCCGATGAGTCGGAGCCCGGCACGTGCAAGGACCGCGAGATCATGCGCAAGGACCCGCACAAGCTCGTGGAGGGCTGCCTGGTCGCGGGCTTTGCCATGCGCGCGCGCGCCGCGTACATTTACATTCGCGGCGAGTTCTTCAACGAGGCGCTGATCCTCCAGGAGGCCATCCACGAGGCCTACCAGAAGGGCTTCCTCGGCCGCAACGCCTGCGGCTCGGGCTACGACTTTGACGTCTACCTCCACCGCGGCGCCGGCGCCTACATTTGCGGTGAAGAGACCGCGCTGATCGAGAGCCTCGAGGGCCGCCAGGGCAAGCCGCGTCTCAAGCCGCCATTCCCGGCCAACACGGGCCTCTACGGCTGCCCGACGACCGTGACGAACGTCGAGACCGTCGCCGTGTCGCCCACGATCCTGCGTCGCGGTGCCTCGTGGTTCTCGAGCCTCGGCCGCAAGAACAACCACGGCACCAAGCTCTTCTGTATCTCGGGCCACGTGAACAACCCGTGCACGGTCGAGGAGGAGATGAGCATCCCGCTCCGTGAGCTCATTGAGCGCCACTGTGGCGGCGTGCGTGGCGGCTGGGAGAACCTCCAGGCGTGTATCCCCGGCGGTTCGTCCGTGCCGGTGCTTGACGAGGAGCTGTGCCAGGACATCATGATGGACTTCGACGACCTCAAGCAGCGCGGTGGCTCGGGTCTCGGCACCGCCGCCGTCACGATCTTCGACAAGAGCGTGGACATGGTCGGTGCGATCCGTCGTCTCTCGCACTTCTACACGCACGAGAGCTGTGGCCAGTGCACGCCGTGCCGTGAGGGCACGGGCTGGATGGAGTCGATCCTCGGCCGCATGGAGAAGGGCGAGGGCGACCTCGAGGAGATCCCGATGCTCGAGGAGATCTCGCGCCAGATCGAGGGCCACACGATCTGCGCGCTGGGTGACGCCGCGGCCTGGCCCGTGCAGGGTCTGATCCGCAAGTTCAAGCACAAGCTCGTCGAGCGCCTCGAGGACCCGTCGTCGTTCAACCCGGAGGACCACTTCCAGAAGTCGTGGCCGGGCGCCCCGTTCAAGAACGAGGAGTGGGTCAACAAGTTCGCGAACGGTAGCGCGTACAAGGCCAGCGCATAGACGCACATGGAGACTTGTCGCCATGCGATCGAAGCGGGACTGTTGCTGCTGTTCTAAAACAAAAACGTGGTGAACCATAATGCTGGGAGGAGGCGCAACGACGTGTGCCTGACCATTTCGTTGTGCCTTTTTCTTTCATGAATAAACAACAAAATGATGATTACATGTGCCGCGTTTGTTAGTCCACGAAGTTTCAGCGACAACAGTGTGGCTCCGGTCCTAGTAGATCCACCTCGGCTTGTGGCGCTCGTCGTATTTGATCCAGGGCGAAAAGAACTCGATGAACTGCTGATCAAGCAGCCGCATGCGTGGGCCGGCGAAGCGGCAGTACTCGTCGATGATCGACGTCAGCGACCAGTACTGCATCTTGCGCAGGCAGCCGATGACGCAGCCCGTGCGGTGCTGTAGGAAGCAAGTCAAGGCCACATCAGCCACGACCACGAGAAGGCACAGACAGAGAATGCTCACGCACCGTGCCCTTTGTGCAGTGGACCAAGATCGGGTGATTCCGGACGTCTCCAAAAGTTCAAAAAGCACAACCCGTCAGCTCCGCGTACAGGGTGGAAGACCTAACCGCCAGCTTCTCGTATCTGTACCTAATAGATGGCGGAGCGCGTCGGCCATGGCCTCGGCGTCGATGCCGATGAACGGCTCCTGTTTGTGTGTTCCCCCAGACACGAACTGTGAGGCAGGCCACACGAGCACCTGTCGCGGCAGCGCCCCGCTGTACCTTGTTGCCATCAATGGGGCACTGGAAGAGCTGGATGCCGTTAGCCTCGAAGAACGCGAGGTTCTCGTCGCGGTGTTCCTGGTGGCACAGGTAGCTAGAGCAAAGCGCGATCATTTCACCCACCACACAGCGTGAGATCTCTTCCCTCAGAGGCGTCGCGTGCGTTCATTTGTGTCGACGTACAGCACCGACTTAAGCCCGAGCTGCTGCAGGAACGCGTGGTTCTTCTTGTTGGGGAAGCCCGAGCGGTAGACGCCGGAGTCCACCATGGAGAAGTTGAGCGGCGGGATCAGCGTCTTCTCGTACGTCGACATCGTTGCTTCCAGGCCAATTGGAAAAAGAAGCCGTACAGCTCCAAAGCTGCTCAATGTGTGATGAAAGGATACAAATTTTGATTGGCTGAAATACGCATCAATCATAGTTTTAACCAATGACATGGAAAGAAAGCTCTGGTGCCGGCGTCAGTTCCGAAGCTGCTCGCGCCAAATGCTGCGGACGATGGCGTCGGCCACGGCGCGCCGCCTGCCGCGAGCGCTGCGTGGCGTCCACCGAGCAGGCGCGCAGCGCAGCGTGTCGTACGTGCTGGGCATCGAGACGAGCTGCGATGACACGGCGGTCGCGGTCGTGGACACGGACGGCAACGTGCTCAGCAGCGTCGTGTCGTCTCAATGGGAGCTCAACGCCCAGTGGAAAGGTGCGGCCACGTGAGCGTGCTTGAGGGCGACGTAGCCGACAACTAAACTAGCTCGGCTCCTGCGTTCTCATAGGCATTGTGCCTGCGCTGGCGGCGCGAGCGCACGAAGAGAACCTGCCGCACGTGCTGGACGCCGCCATCCAGCAAAGGTGAGTTTGCTGGCTTCTACACACCTCTGGGGGTTTGTCGCGCATAACAGAGAGAGAGACTAACGATCGCGTTATTTTGCTATTATCTCTCAGTGGCCTCTCCTCTGTATCGGATCTTGCCGCTGTGGCTGTCACGTCGGGGCCTGGGCTCTCCCCGTGTCTTGGTGTTGGTCTCGCGACGGGGCAGCAGCTTGCGCTGGACCACAAGATCGACTTTTTGCAGATCAACCATCTCGAGGCGCACGTGCTGGTCGCGCGTCTTCCGTCGGTGCGTTTACGTGGATGCTACCGCTGTAGTTAGACGGATGAGTGCTCACGACGCACCGCCATTCGTTCATGCACGGCATAGCTCGACTTGCCGTCGCGCCCCGAGTTCCCGTTCCTCGTGCTGCTGGTCTCCGGTGGCCACTGCTGCCTCGTACTCGCGCGCGGCATCGGCGATTATGAGCTCCTGGGCAACACGCTTGACGACTCAGTCGGAGAGGCGTACGACAAAGTGGCGCGCATGCTCAACCTCACGGCCGAGAACCCGGGCGTCCACGGCGGCAGGCTCATCGAGGACCTCGCCCGCCGCGGAAACGACCGCGCGTTTCCCTTCACGGAGCCCATGAAGCGGCGGCCGGTGCGTCCCGTCTTCTGGTGGTCTCATTTTGTCCGGGTTCATGTGTGACTCTGACTGTTTCTCTTCCGTCTGATCCAACAGGATTGCGACTTTTCGTACTCAGGCATCAAGACAGCGATGCTCCGGGAACTCAAGACCATCGATTCGTTGGACGGCACCACGAAGGCTGATCTGTGTGCGTCGTTCCAGCGTCGTGCTGTGGACCAGCTCGTCACGCGGACGCGGCGCGCATGCGAGTGGGGCCGTGAGCGCATCGGCAGGGATCTCCAGCACTTGGTCGTGTGCGGTGGTGTGGCGTCGAACCAGTACCTGCGCCAGCGGATACAAGAGGCCGGCGAGGACGAGGGCATTAGTGTGGTGTTCCCGCCCGCGAAACTGTGCACGGACAACGGCGTGATGATCGCTTGGGCGGGCGTCGAGCGCTACGAGCGCGGCATGCGCAGCGAGCCGGTCGGCGCCAAGTACCGCCCTCGGTGGCCGCTGGACGCGTTAGAACCGCTTCCCTAATGATATTAGATAATAGAGGCGACGGTGACCATCAAGGATATTAGCGTTTTGCATGGGCAAACTCTTTACTGACGAGTTTCTTGCACGCAATCCATGGGATCCAGAGACGATATCCTTCCTTCTCAGGTGTTGGGAGTCAGCCAACACATGAAAGCCGGCACTAGAGTCCGCGTATCACGTACGAGACGTAGGGAAGTTTTCCCACACAAACCGTGCGGCAGCCACACGTCGCCGCAAACCGCATGATCGTCGACAGCGGGCCACTGTCTAGTCGTTGCAAGGCTGAGCCGTCACGCCCAGGCTCGTCGCGCGTAGTTTGGACCGCGGCGATGAGCGCGAGCTTCTTCCGCAGCGTCAATGGACGAACGTAATGCTGCATCACATCACCATCGTGAGGCTTCAGCGTTCGCTTCACTGCCGCAAATGCGGATGCCCCATACATGCTCGACACTCCAAACTCGAGCGACGCGAGGCGCTTGTTCTTCCCGAGCACGTCACCGAACGCAACAGCTAGACTCTGCGCCTCACGCGGACCGCCACGACCCATCACTTTCACAACAAGCGACTCGAGACACTGGTATAGACGGGAATCAAAGTCGCACAGCGCGTCGATGAACTCGGTTGGATTCGGCTCGAGCCTCCACTCGGCCTCGAGCCGTAGGCGAGCGAGCATCGGTAAGAACTCAGCCGAAGCAAAAACGTCCACGATCGAATCGAGTTGGTCGCTTCGAAGCACACCAAGAGAGAGCGCTCGCAGAGATTGGAGCGACGACACGACGCGGGGCCAGGCGTCTAGCGGTGCTGCCAAGTCATACTTGCCTCCCAGCCGTAGATCTTCAACGGTTGGGTTCATGACCTGGACGAGAGACTCGAAGTCACCGATGTCTGCTCCCATGCACGTCAGAGCAATTTTGCGGATGTTGGCATTCCCCATCCGCCAGCCCGCCGTGGAAAATCCTGAAGTCACCACGATATCCGAGTCGCGGACCCACGCCAGTCCCCATGCGGGTAACAACACGCTCCACCAGCCGTCCTGGTGGTCGATGATGCGAAGTTCCGTGTGCTCGAATGTCTTGACAATCGCAATGTTGGCGTGGTCACGGTCGCTGGTCGGCTTGTAGAGAGCGAAACGGGAAGCCGTGGCACGCAAGCGCTGATTGTCGCGAATGCTCTCCGTGTGTTCACCGAAAAGCGTGATCAGTGGGTCCTCCGTGTTGTTGATCAGGATGGTTCTGAACGCTTGGAGCTCTTCTCGCGAGTACATGGTAATGTCCACCTCTTCCACGGCGTGGTGCGCGAGGTTGCTGAACAACGCCAGTGCCAGGAGATGGACGGCGCGTGGCGTGATTCCATGGTAGGCGGACCGCACCAAGACACAGCGAACGGCGCGGGCGGCCGCGATCGCCGAGCACAAACGCGGTTCCATGTCGACCACATTGAACACGAGCCCATCGATTCTGGTCATGGCGGAGGCACTCTCGACGGCAAGCTGGTACGTCTGAAGAAGCTTCTGCACCGCCAAGAAGAGCTCTCGTGCCGATTTTCTTATGTCTTGGTCCAGACGCGCGATGCAACATCGGCCAAGTATCACACCACGTGACACCAGTTCGTTCAAGACACTGATGTGGTCTTCAGCCACGGACGAGATATAAGGGTCATCAAAGGTGACCTTGGTGAGGCGCATATTCAACTCGTGGTCGTCATCACTGGCGTGCAGTGGTCTGGAATCTTGCGCCCTGGCCACAGCCAGCATGAGGTTTGGGATCTTCCGAGAATCAGCCGAAGTCCAACCGCCAGCGATAACGTCGACCGGAATATCTAGCACGCAGTCGCGCTCCCCGTCAACCAGACTCGGCGTGCGCGAGCGCGCTTGATCGAGGACGCGGCGAGTGTCGACGAAAAGAGCCGAGTCAGACGGCCTAGCCGTGCGCGTCCAGTTCTCGGTGCCTTTCGTGCGTGGCGGAAACGTGAAACACGCGCGAAGAGCCACGAACCCATGACGAACGCAGTGGAGCTTTACCCCGACGCGCATCGGCTTGTCCAACTGAGCCTCTGCTGCCGGCCACACTTCGCCGACGACGAAACGAAAGTCCGTCCACGACACACACGCGAGCCACGACACGAGCTGCAAACCCTCGACCGTCGTCGTCGCCGCGTCCTGTTTGATCGGGGCCTCGCCAAAGTGTAGCCAGATCACGCCGTCGTCGTCGCTGAGCTCGAGGCGCAGCTTCTTCAGCGCCGGGTACCACGGCCGGATCGACGTGCGGAGCAACATGCTTTTTGGTGAGAAAAGCGCAGAGTGAAGGGAATCCTGAAGCGGAGAGAGCTGGGGTTGAGCGACATCTGGGACGCGACGCAGCTTCTCAACCCATCCCGATATGCGAAACCGGGTCAGTCTTTCCAGCAGCAACTCAAACGTTGACGAACGCGTCCTCATTGCAGAAACCTTCGAGTTGCGAAGCAGGGATACGGATTCTGAATGCACCCAGCCACACGAGTGACCTCCGTAACAAGCACTCCCACCGCCAACTCACATGATTGGTTGCGAATGACAACCCTCTCGACACTCGTCCCCATCAACCTCATAGCCTGATTAGATGCTGGCTTCCTCTGGGTTGTGCAATCGGTGTTGCCGTCGCATACATCGCTCGATGTCAACTGCTGCGTGGCCGGTGTGGCCGACCCGCAAGCGAACGCCACGCGCAGACGGCCATGCCGTTCGATCCCTGCGCGGCGGATGCGACTCGATCAGACGTCGCCGCGCCGTCCGAACTCGTACCAAGAGCGCGGAGTTCCTTCACGAGGGGGGCAACAGCCCGTGATCCTTGATGCTTGTCAATATCCCGGGGTGGAGCGACTGCCGAGTACTCGCCAAGCACGGCCCGCGCCGCGCGTTGCTGCTCATCAGTCGACGCATCTTCACAAGACGACCGCTCCTCCTCACTACTGTCCCAGATGTCCCGAACGGAGAAGCGTACGATCCCCAAAATGAGGTTTCCTACACTCCTCCAGGGAGAAAAGGTTGGGGGCCAAGAGGAGTTCATTCACGCGTTATGCCGGACTCGATGGGTCTTGGCGAAGGCCGAGCGAGTGGCGAAACTGGGCCGCGGAGCCCGGCCGTAGAGGAGGCCCTGAGTGGCCAGCCCCCAAATGATGGCAGTACGCGTGAATAAACTGCTACTCGAGCCCACTGACTTGGATACCGAGGAGGAGAGGCGACCTATGTCCATACATCCAGCACAGTTAGTCGTTCGGTGTCGATCAGTGTATCGATACGGTCGGCCGGCGACAGCACGTCGTGTCGTCGGCCCACCGGCAGAAGAATCGTGGCTCCATGTGCCAACCGGTTGGCCGGCGACAGCGCGTCGTGTCACCGGCCCACCACCACTGTGGCTTCATGTGCCAAACTGGTCGGACGGCGACAACACGTCGCGTCGCCGGCCCACCGGCAGAAGAATCGTGGCTCCATGTGCCAACCAGTCGACCAGCGAGTGGAATATTCGTGCGTGTGGGCGCTTGGACGCTGTGCCGCGGCAGCGCTCATGGCGTGCGTGCGCTGGCAGTTGGCGCGAACGATGCCAGCGGCGACACCAGTGTGCATTGGTTGAGACTCCATCATGGGTGCATGAGCAGCCCCCAAAGGTGAGGAGACGTAGTCGAGGCGAGAGCAGCCGAGATGGAGACGAACATGGACGAGG